>JAAGKR010002443.1:77176-94196 GCA_011419295.1 Clarias macrocephalus
GGGGGTCCTGGAGCGTATCCCAGGAGACTTTAGGGCACGAGGCAGTGAACACTATGGACGGCGTGTGCCAATCGATCGCAGGGCACACACACTCATGTGCACATTCACACACTACGGGCAATTAGGGAACGCCAATTAAGCTGATCTGACTGTCTTTGGACAGTGGCACCAATCATGGGGAGGAACATGCAAACTCCGTGTACACAGACCTGACGCAGTAATCGAACCCGGATCCTGGAGGTGCAAGGCGACAGTGCTAACCACCAAGTCGTGCCACCTTTATCCAAATTCAACCATACCTAAATTAAAAACTAATTTGAATACATTTATTTCGGAGTCAAAGTGTAACATGTACCTGAATCATTTTTTTCTCCCATGTCTAGTATTTATAAACCCCAAACTTTAACTTTGATACAGTTCACCCACTGCACTCTATTGGCCATAAGGAAAAACATGCTTGTTCGATTCAATACCGGACTCGACATGACCGATAACATGTCAAGTTTAAAATGAATCAAATTCTCAACCAGTTCATGTGGGAAAATGTCTCCTAGATCATTTTACCCCTCACATGGTCTTATTTAGACTGCAGCCGTTTCCTGCTTACAGAAATGTAACCTTTAAGTTTTATTAAACCCAAAAAGCTTTCTTTTCTGTCCTTCCTCATTGTCTGTAATGAAGTCAGCCCGGACATCTTCCTGAGCTGTGTGAGTGTTATTGTTATTGTGTTTGTCAGTGCTTTCTGACTCTAGAGAGCGCATTAGAGTCCCCAAGGCTCCCCGAAAAAAACACTACGAGTGCTAGTAATTACCGCTACAAGCTCAGCGGAAGCGTCGTCATTGTGGCCACTAATTAAAAGCAGTCAAGGCTTTTTCCCAAAAGTGCTACCGTGTGTGTGTGTGTGTGTGTGTATATACAGTATATGTATATTGTGTTACCTTGATGTCAGCAGCCGAGAGTTTCTCCAAACGGCGTGCTGAGAGCTCAGGTGAACTCTGGCTCCGCCTACCCAGGTAGACCTGACACACCTGACTCTTCTCCACAAACGAGAGGAGGAGGAAGCGATCGCCGATCACCGCTGTGGATGGTGAAGAGAGAGGCGGGAGAGGTCAGGTTGGGGGTTAGAGGTCACGTGCAATGCAGTACAAACTGTACGGAACAAGATTGTTATTAAGATTATTTGAAACAAATTTAACGTTTTATTGCATCTGAAGAAAGGGAGAGAACATTTTTGAGTGCGTTCAAGTCAAACAGGGACTTTTGATTGTGCAGAGTACCAGAACACATTTTGAAGAGTTATATACTGTAAAATTCCATTGAATTGACTCTATATAATCCCCTGCTACACTAATGCACGTATCCTAGTGTTTAGAAAGCTTCTCCCCTAAAGGGACTCCTTTAACGGCCCAAACATGTGGAAATGGCTTGAAGTGAGGTCAATGTGGGTACGGGGGATGTGACGGTAACTCCCAGCCGAGTTCCTGTAATGAGAAAGTGGCGTTGGTGAACGATCGTGTGGTCAGTTCACGCTGACGGATGCGTCTCTTCTGCAAGTTCATCTCATCCCTGTACGGTGCTTGTCCGGGTTTGACTTGAACACCCATCGTACGAATGCTACCCGTTTCAAGTTTTATTGTCACATACACAGTAAAGAAACCATGAACTTCATTGTACAATGAAAGTCTTCCTTTGCTGTGCTCCTAATGAATGCCGCTAAAAAAGTAGAAGAAAGTAGAAAAATAAACATAAAAATAGAATAAAAACAGTAAAAATAAATATGGGTATAAAAAGAATAGATATATAATATAATGTATAATAAGTATATAATAGGTTTGCATTTGTCGCAGCTCCATTTCTGCCGTAATGTCACTGGCTTGTAACTCAAATGTGTTCACCTGATCTGGGTTTAGATCTAATACGTTTTTTTGTTTTTTACTTACACCATGTCGTGTTCATGTAATTTTGAAAGCTATTAAGCCGTGCATTCTGTCCTCAAGTCCAAGCCACGTTTTCTGCGCTTGCAAACATTCTCCAGTTGGAAATATTTCTGTTTCCGGCCCTTGTCTGTTTTTCCAATTATAGATCATCATTACAGTATTTAAATTCGCATTCCCTTTGTTTTGACCCCCAATATGCAGACTTGGATTGGATTACACAAATGCTCACAGCATGTAACAGATACAAAGAAATAACGTGTTACTCCATCAGATGTTGAAAAGCAGAGCAGAAATGAATAGACCTATAATTCCTGACACATGCTCAGAGTTCATATATTGATGTGTGTATGCGTAAAAAAAGAGAAAACGAGACTGTGCTGGTGCAGAAAAAAATGCAGAAATGCTTAAAGGCAGTGTAGCTTTCATGCTAAAGGCAGAAAATTGCTCTGGATCGAGTTGAACCACCAGCTTAGCTCACGCTTTTTTAGCGATTAAACCTCCACTTGCATAAAAATTAATCGTTTTAAGAAAGCAATTAAACAGAAGGGGGTAAAAAACAAACAAACAAACACGTAACCTGCTTTAAATTGTGAATATAGCCGAACAGATTTGCAAACCTTAACAGCAATTACAGACAGGATATATGCACCGTTTCTGATGTAATTGTGCACCGTGGCATGGTATCGCGTGAAAACAGTGAGGGGAAACAAATGTGTGTGAACAGCGCTTTAATATGTCTGAGCTCCAACCAAAACGAAAGATGTTGCATTTTCTGCTTACATTAACCAGGTCCTGTCTGTTCTCTGAAGTTGAATTTTTAGTTTGGAATAGCAATATAAGACTCTCTCACTATCATCCTCTATAGCGGTTATTTTGTAAAGGGTCGCGGGGGGGTCTGGAGCCTATACCAGGAGACTTCGGACATGTCGATGGGGTGCCAGTCCATCACAGGTCACACATGCACACAAACACTCACACGCTTATTTCAATTAGCCTGCCATGCATGTCTATGGACTGTGGGAGGAAACCTGAGTACAGGTAGTCCCCAACTTACAAGCGTTCGAGTTATGAATTTCCACCGATACGAACGGACAGCGGTTCTGAGAACATTTGTAGATGCGAACAACTCACTGAAGTAGCTCACATGTATTGTACAAAAAATAGACACTGCAGTGCACCAGATACCAATATTTACAATTATATACAGTATTGTCAGTGTGTAAGTGAATGTATAAAATGTCTGGTATATTGTATGTGTGCACATCGTGGGGGTGCGGGAGAAATGAGTTGGGCTCATCGGTATCAAGGAATCAGGCCGGGTGCACGATGATAGAAAATGTCTGTCCTGTAAAGCTGTCCTGATGGTGAATAATCTTAATTCCGTAAAATCTTCAACAAAACAGAGTTCACAGTCCAATACAATGGAAAACAGCTCCGAGACAAAATGGCGTCCGGGATTCCCCTCGTGATTTAAAGGGGAAAAGCAACAACACTGTTACATTTGACATGTGTGAGATTCATTTTCTTAGGGGCGGTTACTTTTTTTGGCCACATGATGGCAGCGTGGGAAAAAGGGGACGGAGATTCAGTCAAGCGGATTGGTAAACTTTACTTTGTATATTCGTGTCAAAGGTGTACAAGACTCGGTTTATCCGACTTAGGAACAAATCCGACTTACAAACGTGCTCCTGGAATGCAACTCGCTCGTAAGTCGAGAGACCCCCTTTACCTGCCAGAAACCCATCAAGCATGGGGAATCGAACCCTTGATCCCTGAGGTGCGAGGCCACAGGGCAAACCACTGCGCCACTGTGATACCAAGATACCAGTGTAGCATTAAAAAAGTCAAAATCAAAAAGGGGATGTGGACCGTTTTTGGGTCTAATTACAACAAACCTTAAAAGAAAGAAAAAAAGAAAGGCTTTTTAAAAAAAATTTTTTTACAGCTGCTATAATGCAAGCGCTAACGTGAACTAACATGTTTTACAGATGTTCCAGAACAGTTTACGCAAGTCTGAACTAATTAAAAACTGTAATAATCAACAAAAAAAATTCTTATATTTGCTTTTGCTTACATTTAAATATAGGATTAGCGTAAAGAACAAAAAAGACAAAGAAAAACTAAAGAAAAAAATATATTTCGTATTGACTCTGCATCTGCAGCATTTTGACTTATCAAGAAAATCAAAAACTTTTTTTTTTTTTAAAGATGTCCATTAAGTGAATTTTTTCTTCCTGATAAAATGCTAATAAAACTTTATCATCAAGCTAAAACAGAAATACACACTTTGTTAATGAGTTCTTTAATGAATACAATGCATGTTTCTTGGTGACATCGTTTAATTAGACTCGTGTGTGAGGGGTTTATCCAGTCTAACTGACCTTGGCACATATTTCAGAAAAAAGAAGAAAACACTAAAAATCATAATCAGTCAGCAGTTTCTCTTATGTAAAAACACAGAAATGTCAATCACACATAAGAGACTATAGCTGTATATTTAGATTGTGGTAAGCTCTGCCGAAATGTGAGGATTTCACACTAATCCGTTAGCAAATAAATGTCCAACTTTCTAGCCTGGGGCTGGAAAAATGGCCTCGATCATACGTGTGCGCGGAGAGGTTTTGGCCCGTATGTGAAGCGGAAGACCGAGGCGCATTAGCGATCGGTGTCAGTCAGTCTGCTAGATCCACTTAACGTCCTCCTCGTTTGAAAACGTGTTGACACTGCGGCCTAAAGAGCTTAACGCCGCTGGGTTTAATGCAATGACAAATAATGAATGAGAGGAGAAATCACTTACAGCCTCCTCTGCAGTTAGGAAATTAAAGCCTTCTCCACAACTCGACGCCGCTCAGGATCACATTGAAGAAATTGCCCACGAGGGAGGAAAATAATATGGTTTGTCGTATGCAAATTAGAGGTGATGCTTCATTTCAGATGTTGGTGCAGCGTTAGCAATGAGCATGAGCGATGTTACTTTCAATGCATCCTATAAGAGATGATTTCACATCATTCGTCTGCAAGCTTTTGGGAGAAATCAAGCTAATTATGTCCAATGAATATCAACTAAAATATAGGATTAGAGCAAGAAACGAAACTTTTACATCAGATTTGTTACTTATTAAGAAAATGAAAAACTGATTTCTTTTAAACACCAATACTGATTTAAAAACCAAAGAATTAATAAATACTTGTTGTAGGTTCCAGATTATTAGACACTGCAATTTCAATGTTAAAGTTACTTTTGATGTTAAAGTTGTTCTGATAAACTCTCAAGTCATTGATTCATTCTCTCTAACATTACCTCTGATCATATTTCAGCTACATATCAAATAACAGGTTAATATTAATAAACTCATCATAAATATTGGAACAACTGGTTTGACGGAATCTGCACACCAGATACAACATAAGTATGTAACTGTTACTGATATGTTGAAGTTTTCTTTACCGAGATGTTTATTCCAGTGTGAGCGTTTAACAAAGGTGTTTTAATTATTAATATTATTATTATTTATAAGAGAATAATTTTAGGACAGAAAGTCTTCCTGTTTAATTTGCTGCTTGTTGCGTCTTCTTAAAGTCAAAAAATAGATTTAAAAAAAGAGGGAGAGAGAGAAAGGCTATTCAATAACTCATTGACTCTATTAGCAGATGTGGGAACAGGTAGTAATTTGTCTGAAGCTACGTAAGTATAAACTGCTAAAATGAACATATTGACATTGATAATAACTAACAATTGTAATTACTAGCAAGTTGTTGTTAATTGTGATTCTTTTTCAAGAAAAGTAAAGTCGTACGCTGTTGTACTATTCTTATACTATTTTAAACAATACAGCAGTGCTAACTATCTATTTATTAAAGGTCTTCAACAAGATTCACACACAAGGTTTTTAATTTTTTTATGCTTTAATGTTATTTTATGGTGGCACAGTAGCTCCAGCTTACAGTACTGTACAAACGTTTAATCGATTAAATTAGATTAAATGATGTAGTTTAAATGAAAGAAGTGGGAACAAATGTTTTACTACGACAGGCTGCAAAGTGCCTAAAGATTTTAAGGATTTTAAAATGGTTGTTTATGTAACAACCTCATTTCCCCTCTCGTCTGTTCCAACCAAACACTTTTTATGCTTGAATGGTTCATGTCACTGTGTCAGTTAACAAAAGTAAAACATGAAGGAAAAAAAAATTTTTTTATACTGCTCAGGAACAGGGAAAGTCAAACCGGGACTTATGATGAAATTTCTCAGGAATCAAGTCACACGATTGACATTTACATAAAACTTCAAGCACAGTACGTTGAGGTACGGAGACTCTTAGCCGCAGTAAAATATTTAAACTGTGGTGCAAACTGTAACTTTAACTAATGCTAAAAACATTATATTAAAAAAATAAAAAAATAAAAAATTTTTTTTGCTTTCCAGTTAATCCAAAATCCAATAATATATATTATTAAACAAACAAATAATAATAATAATAACTGTAATAATAATAAGCTGTATATCCCTGAATGACGATCCCGGCCGAGGTGGCTCGGAGCCCAATGTAGTCGCTCCTGTGAACTTCTGGTCCTTGAAAATCGACAGAGAACTTTTTTTTAAGTTAAGCCTTTATTTCTCACAAATACATTACTGCACAGTGAAATTCCTTCTTCGCATATCCCAGTGTAACTGGGGTCTGAGCGCAGGGTCAGACATGATACAGCGCCCCTGGAGCTGATAGGGTTAAGGGCCTTGCTCGGGGCCCAACAATGGCAACCTGGTGGAGCTGGGGCTCGAACCGCCGACCTTCCCATCAGTAACTCAGTGCCTTAGTCCAAGGCAAAACGCATCTGCGTGTGAACTGTACACACAATCATTCACCAACACCGCTTGTACATTACAGGACCTCGGCTGGGAGCGATCACCACATCCCCCATACAGTCGTGATCTCCCTCCAAGCCATTTCCACATGTTTGGGGCATTAAAGGAGTTCCTGGGAGGTCAGCGTTAAAGATGTGAAGCAGACAATTCACATCATTCAATCAAATCAAATCAAATCAATCATTCAATCCTGGTTCGAGAATACTGAAAAAATTACCTGCATGAAAAAACTAGAGTGCATTACTACGGGGGATTATACAGAGAAATAAAGAGAGATTTTAACTCTCATAACTGTGTTCTGTTATTCTTCACAATCAAAAGTCTTGCCGGTTTGACTTGAACATCATTCATCCATTTCCATTATTTTTTTAAATCCGTCTATATAACATACATCATATATAAGAATAAGCGCATTAATATAAATCTCCCAGAGCTCTGCTATATTAAATGAGACACACTCTGACCAATCAGAATCGAGAATTCATCATCTCTGTGTAAAGGCTGATGTAGCGTCTCCTCACTGAACACCACCCTCACCATCTAACACCGCTCTGCTGAGTGTGTCGATTATTATATAAAGTCTATTCGGTCACGTTGACGGCCTGATTAATAAAGACGCATCGCTGATAAAACTGTAACAGATGCTTTATTAACGTCCAATAAGCACTTTGTTCATTTGTAAAATTAAAAGCTGTTGCCACTTTGTGATGGTGAGAGGTTGTGATTAATTGACTGGGGGTGTGAAACTAATGAAACAAGTGACAGATGTGGAGACCCCCCCACCACACACACACACACACACACACACACACACACACAAATTACTGTGGTAATTAGGGCCTCTGAGGACCTGAATGGGGCTCTGTGGGGGGTGGCACAGGGAGGGAACAGTAGAGGGGTGAGACCGAGAGAGAGAGAGTGAGTGAGAGAGAGAGAGAGAGAGAGAGAGAGAGAGAGACAGAGACTGAGACAGGCTTGTGAGGTGTCTAGAGACACGCAGCTATAAACAATAAGTGATATGAGAAAATAATTAGCAGTTTTGGGACAGTGTCCAACTCCAAACAAAGCAGGAAGTAACACCACGGTCCCTGGAGAGTCAGCAATTAGAAGCAAAGGAAGAACTGTGTGTGTGTGTGTGTGTGTGTGTGTGTGTGTGTGTGTGTGTGTGTGTGTGTGTGTGTGTGTCCCTGTCCAGAGAGTTCCAGCTTCCTCAGGGAGTAACAGAAAATGTAGAGACAGAAGGTTGGTGACCTATGGGTGTGCGCTGCCCGAGTGCATGCTGGGAAAATGTGCAGTGTGTGTAATTGGTTTGTGTATGTATACCTGTGTGTGTGTGTGTGTGTGTGTGTGTGTGTGTGTGTGTGTGTGTGTGTGTGTGTGTGTGTGAGAAAGACTTACCATGACTAATGGTGTCAGCAGGTAGTCGTCCCACCAGTGTTTTGTCGATGCCCACTCTGTCTAACTGAGCTCCACTCAGAGTGAGGGTCACTAGAACACCTGAGCTCAACAGCATCTACACACACACACACACACACACACACACACACACACACACACACACACACACAGGTAAATATGTATATGTTTACATAACATACAAAAGCCAAGAAAAAATGAAATCCTCAAGTTGGACCAGTTATCTCACACTCATCTAAATACTAAGAATAAAACTAAGAATGTATTTGAATATTAATAATGTTGAGGGAGGAAATCTTTATGTAGTTTTCGTTTCATTAAATAATACTAAAAACTTTATTTAAAAAAAAAAAAAAATATATATATATATATATATATATATATATATATATATATATATATATATATAGATTTTTTTTTTGCTTTCTTGTTGGTCCAGAATCCAATAATAAATATTATTCAAAAACAAATAAACAACCAACCAAACAAACAAACAAACAACAACAACATCAATAATAATAATAATAATAAAAAGAAACCAACTATCACAACAAACAAACAAATAAATAACCTTTAACTTCAAACAAAAGAATTTTGTTTTCACTGTCTGCTCACTACAAAGAGTATAACATAAAACAAAAAAACAACAACAACAACAACAACAACAAAAAAAAAAAATATATATATATATCTTTTAACACCACTGGAGATCTGGCTCTAATTAATGATCGTGTGAAATTTTCCTACATTTAATACACATACAAAAATGTTAAACAACATATATTAAACAATTTTTAAACTCGGGTGACTCAGTAATCATTTAACCCCCAAAAGAATAATCAGTAAACACATATTTAAACTTCATCCTACAACTGAAAGATGGATCTTCATTCAAATATTTAATACTTTTATTATTTTTTTTAGCTTGATGTCCCATGAAAATTCAAATATAAATTTTAGATATAGGGAGTAACTGAGTGATTAAAACATTGGACGACTGATCAAAAGGTCCAAGGTTCAAACCTTTGCACCACCAAGGTGCCTCTATCGGGCCCCTGAGCAAGGCCCTTAACCATCAACTGCTCAGACAGTCAGGATAACGGAGAAAAAGCATGTCGCTCTGTGTAAGGGGCGTCTGCCAAAATGACAAAAAAAATAAAATAAGTTTTTTTTTTTGGGGGGGGGGGGGGGTGTTGGGTTGAGATGCAGAACGATCACATGTCAGTGGAGAAACCCTGTAATTACAGTCATTGTGTTCAACTAAAGCTTAGAATTTGGAATGTCCAAGCTTCGTCCAGCACGAACAAGGGGGGGAAAAAGAAAAGAAAAAAAATAGTCTTGCATTTCAACTTGAAATTTATATTTGTAGCTCGGGATGTTCTCCTCTGAGCTCAGCAAATCAAGCCAAATCCACGGGGCTGCTCAGAGCACAAACAGTGAGTTATACTGTACATACTACAGGGTATGGGGTGTTCGTGTCAAAACGGGACTTCCTATTAGTGTAGCAGGAGATTATATAGAGATATTAAGGGAGTTTTTACTCACATATCTGTACAACAAAAAGTCCCGGTTTGACTCGAACGGGCATAGTTTTTGCTTTAATCCAGCACGTGTCTAACGTTAATTTGACTCTACAGTTTGCTGTTTTGAGGGGATTTCACACAACAGTCAGGAGAATTCACTGTCTAACGAGGTGTTTGTGTTTTTCTTCACTTTGTACCTGGAAAGCACGAGTTTAGGCAGGCAGAAATACCCAGTTGCATGCTGGGATACGCACCTGACAACAACGTTTCGTCCTCCATTTGGTACAAATGCAGGAATTAGACTGTAACAACTCCTGATAAACAGAGATAGAGAGAGAAAAGAATTATAGCAACAATCTGATGGAGAGAAAGAAAGATGGAGAGAGAGAGAGAGAGAATAAAAAAAAAAACTAATTCAGGTCTTGCTCTGGGGTTTGAGGGGTTTGGCTCTGTGTGGATGTTTCCAATTTCAGATTTTGAGGAGGCCAAAAAATTACCCATAGTGCTACTGAACAAAGCTGCATCTGTGCTGTGTGTGTGTGTGTGTGTGTGTGTGTGTGTGTGTGAGTGAGAGAGAGAGAGAGAGAGAGAGAGAGAGGGGGGGGGGGGGGAGCAACAGACAGGGAGGGGTAAACCTGCCCGAAGTCCTGTTGATCCCCCTTAAATATCCCCTGTGATGACAGAGAGACACCCACACCCAGGTGCTGAGAGAGAGAGAGAGAGAGAGAGAGAGAGAGAGAGAGAATGCTGCAATTTGTTAATTCATCTGCAAGTTATTGAGAGGGGGAAACGTAAACAAATACCTCCAGTTCCTTGAGGGTGTCCCTCAACCTCTCCGGACGCCGGTTACTCAAGAACCATGAGTAACCTCGTGCTGAGAGAGAGACAGAGGGAGGGGGACAAATCAGCACAGAAAATGCTTTTGTGTTTTTGTTTATGAGAGGAAGTATATCCGAGCGACCCGGAGTCAAAATGTCGAAATGTCACCAACTAAGATGAAGCTGAGCTGAAAGTTCCTTCGGCTAACAAATGAGGTCTCGGTTGGAGGCGGAGCCCGGAAACAAAAGTTCCTCATGTGCAAACTGTACAATGCGCTCGAACAGTGTGTGCTTAGAACTTCACCTTTTCAACAAAAGGCTTCGTTAAAATCTCATATAACGATATATTTTAGCCTTCAGCAATCGGACATATCTGGGGTTTTTCCCCTCCCACAGCTTGAACAAATAATGGCGTCTAAAATACACGATAAATCGTTCAAGGCGCATGCTATTAAAGGAAAATAAATAACAAAAACAGGTTTTATTTCTCTATCACAACTTTTCAAACGATTAAACAATTACTGCAGTTTTTAAATTTTTTTAAATTAATAATAAATAATAAAAAAAAGTCACATCACACTCTGGAACATGACACGCTGTTTTCCCTATTTTATTTCGACACCTTGGTGTGCATTAGCTGTTACTATAGAAACGGGTGCATTAATATAATCCTGTGATTTTGCAGCTGCGCTAACGTCTACCAGGATTACGTAAAAGTCTTTTGTCCAATGTATTGTATATTAATAGAGAGAACTTTTGAATTAGTCAGATATTTTATATTCTTCTCATAAGAAAAAGCTTATATAACTTATACATTACGCATACAGTATGTGCAAAACCTCCAGAGTCAGACTTTCTTGTATTTTTAATATAGTTTTAACTAATAGTTTCTGCCTCTTACTCCCTTTTTTCCTGTACCTGTGCAGTATCAGAGGAATGATTTTTGTGCGTGTTGAACCACACGGTGACCTATGAATCATTCAAGCTTTAAAAATCATCCAACTTAAGGCCTGAACCAGGGAGAAACAGGAGCAGATGATGAGAGATGACCAGGAGGTGATTAGTTTACTGTACTGCTGATGCTGAATGCTGAGTGTTTGGAACAGACGAGAGGGGAAATGAGGTCGAGGCTGAGGTTGTTACATAAACAACCAATTTTTAAATTGGTATATTTAGGTACTTTGGAGCCTGTCGCGGTGTAAAACATTTCTTTCCATTTCTTTCATTTAATCTACATCATTTAATGTAATTTTAAATAAAGAAATGTAAAAAAAAAAAAAAAAAAACTTTTGCACGGCACTGTATTTCATTTATTTCTTTCTTAAATTAATTTATTAACCAACAAAATTTCATACTTTGTACTCATTTATAGCTAAAGTTAATATTCTGTCTGCAAAATATTTTCATTACACGTTACGCGTTGTACCTTTAAAGGTTAAGTATAATTATTTTAATCTAAATGTTTAAACGGTGATTAAACTGGTTATCGACAAATTCTTATAAAAAAAAAAAAAAAAAAAAAACACAACGTTTTAAAATAAAGAGACTGGACATTTGTTTTAACATGCAGGATTTGACTCATGCTGAATTTTTCCAGAAGGTGCGCTTAGTCATGTGACCAGGGCTCGTTATAATGTTCTGGGAAAACTGACAGGAACAGATTCTTGACAGAAGAGACGTAAAGGACAGCTTTAAAAATAAATGAATAAATAAAAGGCTGTGATCAATTGATTGTTATACACTTCGTATAAATTTATGAATACATTATTCTAGAAAAACTAAAACGTCTCGGGTTTCATGATGCATCTTGAAACAAAAATCAAACTCTTATATGTATGCACCTCATTGATTTGATAACTTGATTATCAAAATCATTTGCGCATCTTAAAATTTTTTTTAATTCTACATGCTAAACGGATCTTTAAAATTGCATCGACTCTGTGCAGTTTTATTGAAATAAAAAGAGATCAATCTGCCACAAATCTTTACTAGGTTTTTCTTTTTACTCGTAGAATCTTTATGAAATGTTTTTTGCGCAACCTGATAATGAAGCTGTAGAACAAGGCGTCTAGTCTATAACAGCATACAGTGCAAAATCTCAGGTATATATCAATGCATTAGTTTCCATAGTAACGTCTAAGACACAGCTAATTATAGAAATGAAACAGGAAAAACGAAAGCATCGCACATCAAAGAGTTTGACGTTTTTTAATTAGCTGAAAAAATAAATAAACATCAGTAAATAGAAAACCATCGTGGTATAAGGGGAATAAAACACTCGGCGCCGTGCTCTTATTTTGCTGTAGCCACTCTCTCCTCCTTTTCTTCCACACAAGCAGTGAAGCACTAAAGTGTGTGTAAACACTGACCCACTTCAAAGTGAAACAGCGATTACCTCCTGGGCCTCTGAAGTCAGAACAAGTACTTTAGCTACCTTGTACACTTAATATGCTTTATTAACTAATAACCTACCGGAGGAAAAGGCACAGTTTTTCACCCCACACTGGAGAGTTATTCAATCATCTATGTGTGCGTGCGCGCGTGCGTGCGTGTGTGTGAGTGTGTGTGTGAGTGTGTGTGTGTGTGTGTGCGCGCCTTGGGGGGAAGAACTCAAAGTTACCGTAACATATTAAAACACGCTGGTGTAAAATGTGCTGTCACACTCATGAAAACCTCATCTGCCTCCCACGAAACACACACACACACACACACACACACACACACACACACACACACACACACACACACACACACACACACACACACGGAGTTAATTGAATTTCTGTGCTCATGTGTTTGTATTAACAGGTTAACGTGAGCCGAGCCGAGGTTGAGAGGCTCCTTTTTGGAAATTTGCCCTTAAAGGATTCCAATTTGTGTGCGCGCATGTGTGTGTGCGCGCATGTGTGCGTGTGTGTGTGTGTGTGTGTGTGTGTGTGCACACTATTAAGAAACAGACCCCCATCCTTAAAAAAGAGATTCATAAATACATGAATATTAATGAAGGCGAGATAGAGAGAGAGGAAGGGTGTGTTAAGGATGAGTGTGTCTCTCCTGATAAGGGACTTTTTGTCCCTCTGAAGTCTCTGAGGATTATTTATTTATTTATTTACTATTTTTGTTGGATGATAGACCTGTTATTACATACATATGCAAGTATTACATATCAAATATACGTACACATCCCTATATATATACACACACACACAAACACACAGTGAATGCAAATGTGCAGTATACCTATGCAATTAAATATTTTTATTTAAATATTACTATTGCAAAGTGAAGTATATAGTTTTATACTGCAACATGAGAGATATTTTCACGTTATTAGGAAGTAACTTCTGTGTCTTATCGGTAACTGTAATATACAGAGTCAGCCAAACAAATGTTTACACACTTCAGGAAAAGCAAAATAGTATGATGTTTATTATATTAATAGAATATGAATCATATTATCATATCATTACCCTAATATTATCATATATATAAATAAATATATAAGATATAGCAATACATTTAGTAGATTTCTATTTCTGAAGTATGTATACATTTTTTTGACACTGATGCTGTTTTTCAAATTGGTTTGATTTATTTAACTAGAGAATATTTTCTCGTCTGTGATACTTAAGTCGATTTACACCAGCACAAAATTCCTAGCTACAAAAACGGCCTGAACTTTACTACAAAATCCCTGGGATTAAACTGGGAAGTTGTTTTCTATGTAAATTTTCATTTACAATAGGTCTGATTAAAACAACACATGAATGAAGACTTCAGTGTATTTGTTTAGAAGTGAGCTGTTTTTCGACATTGGCAACTGTAACATAAATCTCTGAAAACGAAAAAACGAGTCTGGAAAACGATGACAGTTTCTTGATGCCGGGGTCTCTGTGTAGCTCAGTGGTTAAAATATTGCCCTATTGAACGGAAGGTCCTATAGGTTCAAACCTCTGCACCACCAAGTTGTCCCTGTTGTGCCCTTGTGCGAGGCCCTTAACTCACTACTACTGTATAAGTAAGTCGCTCTGAATGAGGGCCTCCGCCAAACACCATAACTGTAAATGTTAACTTTAGACAGGTGCGTGTGTGCGTGTGTGTGTGTGTGTGTGTGTGTGTGTGTGTGTGTGTGTGTGTGTGTGTGTGTGTGTGTGTGTGTGTGTGTGTGTTCATGCAGGCAGCTAGACCTAAACTGCAGTGCTGAGTGGTGAGGCCCTGTGTGTACTGTATATGACCATGGAAAGTTCTAGACAATTCTAAATGGTTTGATGATGTTTTGGAAATTAAAATTTAAAAAAAAAATTTAATCATAAAATGTAACTTTAAATTTACACAAAGGTCAAGTTTGAACAGACAAATTGTTAGTTTCCTTTAGTTTACTTAAGTAATTAACAAATAACACTTACAGCCCAGGAACAAGAATTTTTATTATTATTATTTTATAAATATGCCAAAACACAGCATTTGTACTGATTTTATAAAAGTTTTATGTTATCCATATGATATTGAAAAATGTGTATCAAAGAAGCTACTTCAAGAAGTTATAGAAGTACACAACATGGAAGTGACCAATCTTGCTTCCTTAAAAATTTCAAGTTGCTAACTTCAGATTCAGATGATTTTATATCTGCCCCAAAAATGGCCAGAGTTATACTGTCTCGCTTTAAACAATAATCGTTTAAAATGCTAATTATTCATATTTCTTTATGAGTATTGATACTTAAATTGTTTTAAGCTTCTAGAACCATGTGGCATGTAAACAGTGTTGCTTAAATTATGTTTTTTGGTAAAAAAAAAAAAAAAAATAATAAAAATGTCTGCAACCATGTCAAATTCATGTTGGAATATCGTAACAATTTAGCATTTTAGAATAATGCACTTAGGTTTATGTCTTTCCATGTGAAATCTAAACTGGCCAAGTTTCATCTGAATGACAGATTTGAATTCAAAAAAGTTACGGACACTACAGACATAAAAGAGCATGAAATTGTATTTAACAAATGTGCTTCTTTGAATCTGAAAAAAAAAAAAATAAGATAAGAAGCATTAAGTATTACAGTATGAAAAATGGTGTTATATGATCTTATCTGAAAATGAACTCCCCCCCCCCAGTTGAGAGACTTTATAGCACCGATACCATGTTTTGGCCGAGTTTGTAATCAGTAGCTCGTACATTTATATCCGTCGAGTCATGTTGCTGGCGCTGGTGGTAGCAAAAACTTTTTTTTACATCTTATGTCTTTCTCACATCAATGAATTGTGTTTCTAGAAAGCGCTGCTAAATAAATTGTAAAAATCAAATAAAGAAGTAAATAAAGCACATCTGTCCTGTATTTCCTAACATCAACAGGTCAACATGTGCTCGAGCTAAACTGTAAACTCTGCTACTACTGATACGTACACAGTGTCTATCTAATGGACTAGTTAACAAATAGAGACTCGGCTCGCAGAAATCACTAATGACAAGATTAGTCATTTATGTGCAAGTAGAATATAATGAACGTAAAGTGTAACCAGGGTGTGTGGCACATGCTGTAGATTATGTGCACGGGGTGTTTAGTGAAAATGTTCAGAAGCATGTTTAAACTTGTACTAAACTTACAAAGATATTTTGAGTTCAAGACGCATTTTTTTCCCTGGCCTTTTAAATGTCCAAATATATATATTTTATGTTAGTTTGCTCTAAAAGGAGTGATATGTTCCCTTTTTTAATAAATAGATCATTTATGAAGACACACACGCGCGCAGAACATTGAGACATGATTACAAAAAGGAAGAGGACTCACTCTCTGCAAAGTGCTGCTTCTCACTGTAGTAATGCTGATCTGCAGGAAGGACTGCAGGGAGAGAGAGAGAGAGAGAGAGAGACGTGAAAAACTAATATAGTTCTGCTTCTTCAGCTAAAATGAGGTGTGTGTGTGTGTGTGTGTGTGTGTGTGTGTGTGTGTGTGTGTGTGTGTGTGTGTGTGTGCCAAATCGAATGAGTGAGTGAGTGTGTATCTCGGCATCCTGACAGATACACGTAGTGCGAGTCGTGTGTGTTTAAACTCATGAAGGAACTCGAGATGGAGATCATGATCACGGAAACACTAACATGTGCAGTGCATGATGGGTTTATAGGACCTCTGTTTCATACTGGTCCAAACTTCAAGATTCTCACACACACTCACACACACACTCACACACACACTCTCACACTCACACTCTCACACTCACACTCTCACACTCACACTCACACTCTCACACTCTCACACTCTCACACTCTCACACACTCACACTCACACACACACTCACACACACACTCACACACACACACACACACACACACACACACACACACACACACACACACACACACACACACATACACATACACAGTGACGGTACACAGACGACATTATTGTCAGTTGTAATTTAACACACCACTTGATTTGTGATTTGTGTGTGTGTGTGTGTGTGTGTGT
>JAAGKR010002444.1:0-29016 GCA_011419295.1 Clarias macrocephalus
GGAGAATACCCAGTCTTCTCTCCTCTACCTCCTTCTGGAGACTTTAGGTGATTCTGCCTTTTTCTTTTCTATGCAGCTCTCCTATAGAGTACAAGAAGAGTACAGAGTTTAGAAGTTTTTTTTTAAGCTAAATAGAAGTAAAAGCGTTTAAATGGTGTGCATTGTAATAAAAAGACAATTTTACATCCAAGTGCATAAATAATAATGCTATAAATAGAAAAAATGGATAAGTACTTGTAATTGCAGAGAAAGTGTTATTACACAAGATGAGGATCTTTTGGAGATTTCAGATAGTGATCGAGTCACATGGCTAAAGCTGGACATGGCTGCTGGACAGAGGTGGTCCTAGGGCGAAATTTTTTTTGTTTCCCTTTCTTTCTTTTATTTATTTATTTTTTTTACATGAGGACTCAAGTATAGACAAATTTTTGAACACCTGCTCATTTATTCAGTTATCTAATTAACCAATGCCAACTGCGTTATCTGATTATGCTGTGTTCTCAAAGCTTCAACAGATTTACACATGAACACATTCGGGACTGTACCATTTATTCCAAAAAAAAAAAAAGAAGAAGTAAGTTTTCACTATTGATAGTCAAAACTTTCCTTATTATTCTTTTTCATTGCCTTTGAGGCATTTCTTTTGTTGTGTCCTCGCTGTGCTGTTTAAGTAATATCACATGAAAGAGGGGTGCTGTTGTGCTTGATATCAGCACCGCAACAATTATTCTCAAAAGATTATGATTTGTATGTTTATTTAACCATCTATTTTGCTCGGCCAACACATATCCTTCCGCTCCTGACTAATCACGACTGGCGGAGCTGGCGACCGCCAGTTAGTGTAATTGTTGGTGTAAGTGAAAGTAAGATGAGCAGAATAAACCATGAAGGTGTTGGATAGGCTTGTACATCTTGAAGTTGCTCTTGATATTTCCACTTATTCTGCTTCACAGTGTCAGAGATTTTAACTTGAAGGTTGCAAACAGTATTAAATAGAAAGCTTAAATAAAACAAAACAGAGGCCATTCAGAATGACTTGGACGTTATCAGATGTGATTTCTGGCTAAAAGTGCTTCTGAGACTGGTTCGGACTGTGGGTCATGCCATGCTCCCCTCAGTACTGTGGGTGGTACAGACCTGCTTTCACCCATGCTGCGAACCACACTTAGTGTTAGTGTTATTAGAGCACCTGTTACATGGTGTGTTATACATACTGTAGCTAAACTAGTCAATTCTGTTACCATCTATTATCACCACTTGTAAAATGGCCATCGTATAAAACGTATAAAAATTTATTAAACGTGTAAATAAATTAGATACGTATAAATCGTATATAATATAAGTGTATTATAATACACTTTTTTGTGCTGATGACAAACCTTGATAAGTTGAGATTTATCTAATTGTATTGTCTTTTCTGGGTTATGTCTCGATTTTCAAGTATAGCCACATGTGAATAATGATTGTAGTAATCAGATAGCAAGAAACATGCTGAAATGTGAGAAACCGTTCAGTCCGGCCTCTAAGAGTGTTGTGTTGTTTTTTTTTCTTCCTTTTTTCTCTTTCTGTACTATATTGGCTTCTGATCAGACATGGGGCCTTAAAAATTCACCTGATCCCAAGATTGTGAACCTGGTTTGTATAAACCTGATCCGTTGTGTGAAAAGAACTGGCTCTATTTCAGAATGTACCGTAAAAGTTGTTTTTGTTCTCATGTTCTCATGTCTACAAATAGAAAATTTATTTTATTTATTTATTTATTTATTTTTATTCACTTGTTATATTTCTAGCTCTGTAAAAGATGAGTCAGTTGTGATTGACAGAACCAGCAGAGCAGAGTTTGTCACTGTTAGATACATGAGTTCAGTTTTGTCAGGGTTAAGTTTCAGATAATGAACCTTCATTTAGGAGTAAAGCAGTCTGATATCTCCTGTGCATGTGACTGATAAATGTTGCATCTTTGATCAAACTTTAAATGTAGTATCTAGGTTCAGATAGCTCTTTAAACATGTTCTCTTAGGATGATTTCTTTTTTCAATCATTTTGTTCAAGTTAATTAAAAGTCTCAGGCACACACACATACTGAAACATATTCCTTGATTTTCTGCTCATCTTTGTTGATGCAGAGATTCTTGGGAACCTCACATGTCTGTCTCTCTATGTAATTGCACATCTAAGTGATGGCATGACACAGAGTTATTTCTTTTATTATAGTAGTTCCTTCTTAAGCCTCCAGTACAAAAGCTCAGGGTTCAGGCAGTAAAGTGGAAGAGATGGAAGAAGCAGAGAGGCAGAGTGATAATTTTCTGTCCCCAAGGCAACAGAAGCTTTAATGCTCTGACCAGCGAATGGGGCATTAGTGAATAATGAAAAAACATTCAGGTAACATCGCATTGATTTTCTTCTACTTGTTAATTTCAGCAAAATTGCTGCCAATTTTCACCTTATTTTTTTAAAGAGGTTTTTGTTTTACACTTAATGCACTTAACGCTACGGTACACATCCTGTTGACATGGTACATTCTATATTCTAATATATATTTCGTCAATAGTAGAGATGTTAATGATTGTTACTAGATTAATAGCTTTAATCTAAGAATTTAATCTTTAGATTTAATCTAAGAATTTAAACGATTAAAAATGTATTTACCAGTACATGGTTTGTTTTGCATAATATTTCTCTTTAGCTCACATGTATGTTAACATGTACACCACAAGGTTACACAATATAAGAATTATAATGACAAAGTCTTGTACATTATAATGTACAAGACTTTTCAGAGTTTTTAAAAAAAGAAAATGAAGTGCTAAAAAAGAGACAAGAATAGTATTCTGGACAACCCAGTTTTTTTTTTTTTTTTTTTTTTGAGGGGCTTTGTTGATTTTGTCCCATAGAACTAATTTGTAAGGATTGTGCTCTTACAACTGTTGAATAATAAAACATAAACTTAAAATGTGAAAAAATGTGCAACATGTCGATATTAATTATTTATGATGAGTTGATTATTGATTGCAAATGGAATGAGCCACATATTTGACCTAACTATTATAGGCCCAACAGGAAAAATATACAAAAAAAACTTTTTTGCTGAGATGTGTGGGGGTGTATTTGGGTCAAAGATGGTAGAAAAATAATATTAGTTTTAGTATATTTCTTTGTAGAGTAAATTACAGAATAATTAAAACATGAAAAGCATAATTAAAGATTGTAAAACTGTAAGCAAGGCTCTGTGTGAATCCTGCCTCCTGCATTACAGTTGGTACGAAGAATTTAGTCTCATTTATGATCAGTTAGAATGCATGAAAGGGGGACAAGACCTCCCAGGCTGGGGGACGTGGGCACGGGTCTTTTGGTTGCTTTGGGATGCGGGGTGGGGGCTATGTGGAATGGACCTGTTTGTCCAGCGCATCCCATGAGTGCTCGGTCTGACTAAAAGTTTGGGAGTTTGGGGGCCAAGTCAGCAACCTTGGTGTTGATGTTATAGCTGATCAGGGTATATCCTTGTATGAGCCTCATATGAGGACTGTTGGGTAGGAGTTTAAATTAAATTTTTAATATGACTTTTAACTTCTTCCTGCTTGAAGATAGTGGCTAGCAGTTGCTAATAAACAGAAAGAGACATTACAGTATACACATTAGACTCTGGATCTCAGGAGGACAAAGCCTACCTGCAATATATAAATCCTTCATACTTATGTGGCCCCCTAGTGGTTTGGGAGACCCGTAAGTGGTGACTTGCACAACCTTGCATGGATAAGAAATTCAATACAGTTATTGAAGGGAAAAAAGAAAAGACACAAAAAAAGACATTTGTTTAAAGCTTTACTCACAATGGAAGTCTGAGGGTGATTGTTGGCCTGACTATACATGTTTGCACACCCCTTTTCACGAATGCGTCAATCATTGTAAATTAAGCTCCACATCTATATGTTTTAGAAAGGATCCTTCTTTATTGGCAAGAGTGTAAATGCAAGTATAGACACCATAATCCTTTGAGGAAAGAGAGTAAGTAAGATGAATTGCTTACTATTTTTACATGTCCTCGTAAAGGAGTAAAGAATGTCCATGCAGATCACGCCGCCAGCCATATTGGTAAAGCACAAGGGATTGTGACGTGTCTGCGAGCAACACCGTACCACAGCCAGAGACGCAGGGTCTACCTCCCCATGGACATCTGCATGCTGGTGAGTGTCCTAAAATGCCTGTCGTACTGTATATGATCTCTCAGTTTATCCTCTATGATAATATCATATTATTGTCATAGCCAAGCTTTAGTCAAACCAGCAAAGAGAGAGAGCAGTGAGAGAGCATGCTGTGACTGAAGTGCAGCGAACAGTCAAACTTTACAGAAATTGGGTTTGCATTTCTAACACTTCTCTAATGTGGTTGTTAAACTGAGCTCTTACTCAACCTGATGTTTACAAGCAAACAAACACAGTGGTACAAAGTATTGATTGAAGATGATGACAATGTCGGTGTAATCTTTGGTTTTAGATATATATTTTTTTTTCTTCTTGCCTTTCTTTTAATCTTTTATCTTGTGCTTTATTATAATTTAATCTTTAATTTTAGTAGTAGATGGTAAATTACTAGTAATCTACTTTTACTTGGTTGAGACATGTGCATAAGAGAAACATGTTTCTGTTCAGGAAGACGTGTGGTAATGGTGGTGGCATCTTCTTTTGCCTTTTGTTTGGGGTCACCACAGCACAGGTTTTTATAGCAAGTGACCCTCCTCACCAACACACACACCTATTTATTTCATTTATTTAATAGTTTTTTGTATAGATTGTACTATATCAAGTACATAATATATAATGTAGAGGACAGATACATGTAAATTAGATACAGGACTGAATTCAGACATCAATGACTAGTTGATGATCTGCCAACGAATCACATGTGACGCACTTGTACACAGAGATACAGACATGTAGTACTAGTTTACTGGTAATGCAGAATGCTGTTTGATTGGAACACACAAATTGAAATAAAATTTAAATTCAAATTTTATTTGTCACATACACATTCATACACAGTACGATATGCAGTGAAATGCTTTATATGACCGCCCGTGACCTTAAAAACAAGATTATCAATAAGAAATAATTTCTGGAATAAAATAAGAAATAAAATATAGAAAAAATATATTTTAATTATAGCTATAGAAGATAAGAACAAAATATAAAATATAAAAAACATAGCTGTGCAAATATAGAAAATTTTGCTGTACAAATATAGAAAACTTTAGTTGTGGAAATTGAAATAGAATTTAAATAGAAATGTCAAATCATGACAGTGTTATAGCAAAATGGGTGTAAAATCCTAACATAGAAATCAGTACACTTTGCACAGTACTTATCATTATAGTTTAAGTAAGAAGTAATAAATAGTATATGGCCATTTGATTGAAAACAAAACAGTGTTTTTTGACTGTTGTACCTTACTGCACCTGTTGGCCTTAGTGATCATCACACAACGCTTGTTTACAATGACAAGAATGTAAAAGCAATGTGCCTTGGTTGTACACTAGATTTACATTGCACTATGGGTACTGATATCATGTACAATATCAGTTGGACTATTTCCAGGTACTATTTCCTAGATAATGCATTGTATTAAAATAGGACATCAATTCAGAAACTTTAGTTGTGAGCAGCGGTCAGTATACAATCAGTATACAGTAATTCTGGACATGGGACTGATCCATATAGATCACTTGCGTTGTGACAGGCCAAGTAAGTCTGTTTTTAAAAATTTGTTGGAGAAATATGGACATTCTGCAAACCAGACTGGACGATTTAGATTATGTGGACAAAGATTGTTTTAGGTCATCTGTCCAAAGCTAAATAAGGGCCATATGAGTGAGTGATATATTATTGTTTGTGTAGGTTTTTATTTGTTTGATGTAATGATGTAATCCTGACTGCAGGGGGTGCTGTTGAAACATGGTGTACTACTGTAAAACAAATACAAGCAATAATAGGTCATCTTTTAAGCTTGGGATAATATTTTAAGGTTTACATAAGTTGATCGTTTGTTTTGTTTGTTAATTTATTATATTATTTATACATTTTTTTTATTTTAAATTCAGTCAATATTTTTAGGACAAAATTGGTAAATTTAAGGCTTCAGAGTTCAGTTACGGTTAAATTGCCTAGTTACCTGTTTATTAAAATATCCTCCAAGAATTTGTCTGTGGGGGGGATTATCGGATTTACCTGTGATGCTTTGACACGCTGCATCAGCTACAGGTGTGTCTGCATCATATCAGTTGTTCAAAGCTGAGATGTGCTGCTCTGGATAACATTTGCACTCTTTTTTATTTATTTTTATTTTTTTTATTGCAAAAAATTGGAGCATGGGCAAAAAGCCAGCTGAATCTGCCTGAGCTCACAAGATCTCTGATAAAAATCTTTCCCAGCACGGCGCCTCTCAAGAAGACTTCATCCGTGGCAGCAGGAAGCAGAATGTCAGGGACGTTGTGTATGACATAGCCAGTCAAGCACATGTTCATCTCCAACATGTAAGTGGGTTTTTTTTTTTTTTTTTTTAAATCTTCAAATTGCTAATATTCATTTAATTCAACAGATTAGTTCTTTCTTGTTTCATGCAGTGACATTTTTCAAACACGTCAATGACGCATTGGTATTTTTTTGATGTAATGTATTGCTAAAATGACATACATATGATTTATTTAATGATTGAATCACTCAAATGCATTTTATAAGAAAAATTTTTTTCCTGTTGACTAAGTCCTCAATTAATTTTTTCTCTCCACGCTATTATTATAATCATTTCAACATATGATGTAATTTGTTGTGTTTATTTATTTATTTATTTATTTATTTATTTATTTATCTGTCCTGCATATTTAGATAGGATGTTTAAGCTAAACTAATCTTAATTAATTGGTGTTTATGATTGACAAAACCTGGCAGCATATGACAGCATATGTCTTCTGTGGATCTGTTGCATGAGATGCTTGATACATCACCCATTTTCCCCATCAGTAAACATGTTTATTATGTTTACATACAGGCAAGATCATTTAGTAAAAATGTTCCAGATGCTGCCATGCCTGCTTTCCTGCAAACAGTAAGTGATTTCATCTCCTCTGCCTCCGCCAGACTAATGGGGAGAGAGAGAGAGTACACAAGTGCTCATAACCTCACATGTCTGACTCTGTGTCTAATTAGGCATATAAGTGATGGCATGACACTGAATTATTTTTTTATTATAGTGGTTCCTTCTCAAGCCTGCAGTAGAAAAGCTCAGGCAGTAGAGTCGGGCGAGATGGCAGAAGAGAGAATTTTCTGTCCCCAAGGCAACAAGCCTCATAAAGTATTAATGTTCTGACCAGTGAGGGGTATTACAAAAGTAACCTTTTTTTTTTTTTTTAGTCTTCTTTCTAATTTTCACAAAATTACTTCCACCTGTTTTCACCTCTCATTCTTAAAAGTACATTTTACAATCAGTTATTTTTCAGATGGCTTGGTGATCATAATGTTATTTTTATAAGTACAAGAAGGGCTGATTTATGCCATTTGATATAAAGAAAAGGAAACAGCACTGTGGATAGATGATTTGTGTTTATTTTGGGAATATGAATCCCACATGCGAATAGTGGAAATAAGAGGGGGAACTGAGTGGGGATTAAATTAGTGATCTTACTTATTTACTTAAAAATTAATGCATCGCTGTGTTAACAGATTTTAATCAGGATTTAAAAAATGGCTGCGCATTAAGCAGATAATTATCGGATTAGTTTGTTGTTTTCTGTTGTAATGTATTGTTGCAATTTGTGTGTGTGTCTGTGTATGTGCATCCATTGCAGGTTGCTATTGATGATTACCTGGAGAGAGTGCGAAAAGCAGACTTCGACATTTTCCATCCCAGTCTTCAGAGGAGGAATCCGCTGATGCCTATTCGACTTTATTTCCGATCGTGGAAGAAAAAATATTGATGTTTGGTCAGAAGCCGCCCCTCTAATTTATACAGTTATATTATTATTACAAAAACTTTGATTCCATGTGCTGCAGGAAATATCTTTATAGATGTAAAATACTTGTGTCAGGAAGCAAAAATCATCTTTTCTGATTATATTGCAAGTTTTATCCAAAATGCATTTAGTATTGGAAAGAAATTCATTCCAAATCAGTGTCAGCAAGGACATCAGGATAATAACACGCAGCACTGTGTTTGCCCTGTCTGTGAAAACTATATATTTGATATTCAGCGCACAACTTCGTACTCTAAATTATGCAATCCACTGAAGTTCATACACCTCTGATAAATTATGTATGCATAGAAAATTGTTTTTCCTTTTGATTAGTTGTATAATGTCTTGTTTTCCAAATGACAGTGTATCAGGTGCGATTTCTTTAAACTAGGACATTGATTAGAATGAATAGCTTATGTTTTTTAAATCTCCACACACACACCTTGCTCTAAATAGAAGCACTGGCCACAAAGTCTTTTTTATATTTAGTATAGAAGACATAAAAAGTGCATTATTTGAGAATGAATAAGGAACCAGTGTGAGTCAGACATACACTGAATAACCTTTTTATGGAACTGTGAATATGTATTTGCTTTCCTCTTTAACATCCACAGGGTTTAGTTGGCTTGGTTTCAGGACTGTAGAACCTGAACAGAACCTGCAGACTCACTGATATGACTATTACAGCAGATAAATAAAAGCACATTTAATGTGTCATATTTTCCAAGTTGTCTTGTACTTGATTATCATCCCATTATTCAACATTCAGTACTGAGCAAAAACCTTGGGCACATACAAAAAAAAAACTGCAAAGGTACTGTTGAATACATTTCTACATAAAATTACCTTTTAGATAGAATATTAAAGAGTAGTAAAATAAACAGTCCATGTTTGGTGTGAAAACCCTTGCTTGAAAATAATCAGTAGTGTTGGATACAGATTTTTGCAGTTTTATAAGTCAAGCAGCAGTTAGGTTTTACTGAGTGTACTGAAGAATATGAGTTCTGCTCCTTTTCATTTTCATGCAAAGCCTACATTTCGCCAAGTTTTATTTCCATCTAAAAAAAACTGGTCTGTCATACAACATGCTGCTTTCTTTAAAGGCATGCAAATATTCTTCTGGAATGTATGTTTGGAAATAGTTCGTGGTTTTGTACATAATTTATTAAGTGCACAATACTGTAGCTGTGGTGCTACAGTTTGTCTATACCTTTCAAGCTTCAATACATTATGCATTAAAAGGTTTGAGTACACTGACCGTCTAATATTTTCTTGGACTGCCTTTAGCTTTGATTAGAGCCCACATTAGCCGTCGAATTATTTTAACAATTTTGTATCGATGATGGAAGTGTTGAATCACTCTATAAAGTCTTCTGCAGCACATCCCAAAAAACCATTGAATGGGGTTGAATTCATGATCCTGTGGTGGCTAATTTGAGTAAAAATAATTCCTCATGCTTACAGAATCGCTATTTCACAATTTGAGCCCAGTGGATCTTTCTATTTTATCCGGGAAACCAGCTGAAGCAACACCAGATTAACGCCATTGCCTCCAGAGGCTTGTGCATTGGGCAAAATTCATGATGAGTACATTGCTTCATGCACTTCTCTTCTTACCCTGACACGCCCATCGTTTTGGAATACGGTCAATCTAGACTAGTCAGAGTGCAAGACCTTTTTTCCTTTGCTCCAAAGTCCAATCTTTTTGCAAATTGCAAAACTTTTTCCCCCCAGTTTTTATGTCCAGACAGCTGTTTATTCCCATCCTGTGATCCTTTGTCATCTTTCGCATGTTGAAATGCTCATACTTTTACAATTTAATATAGTTGTGATTTCTCTAAAAAAAAAAAACATGGAATCACAGCGAAATCTTTTTAGACTTAAAAATAGGGTAATGATTTACATTCATAATATTGCTTTTGATAAACGTAAACCCATTTATTAAGTGCCCTGATCGACAAAGTTGTGGAACAAAATATATTGAGATGTCCTGCACCCATCTCTTGATCTATAAACAAAAATGCTGTACCGAGTGGTTCCTCTGGCTCTTGTAATGCTGTAGAAAATATTTTGCTCCCATGGTTTGAATCCACTTGTTCCCTTAATATACCCTGTCCTGTACATTTTATTGTTTTCCCTGCTAGAACACACCACTTCAGCTTCGGAAGTGTTTTTCTTTAGCTGATTAGTTGAATCAGCAGGAAGGCCAGTAAAATAGGGGTTCTCCAAAACACAGGGTTGAGAACCTTTGCAGGAAGTTTATTGCAGTTGCAAAGTTGTCTGGCCTTTATTCTGTTTGACGACACATCTATCCTTCTATTTAATTACTCTCTCCCTTTTTTATGTACCTTTTCCTTTTTTTTTTTTTTTTGCATTCCTTGTTCCTATCACTTCACTTACTGAAAGTGTCCCTGATGTTTATTGCACTCTCAATAAGCATTGCAGGAGAGCTGTCTAGCCACTTTGCAGTTCGTACAAAGCAGTTCCTTTAGGCCTGGTGTGTCTCAGCAACAATTTACCTGAATTTGATGTGCTGTCACAAGTGATTACCTGAAGCAAGAGCATGTTCCCTGTATAACTAGGACACTAGTGATGTGGTTTAGGAAATTGAACAAGATCAAGTATTGCAATTATGTTATAAAACCAGGCTTTTGGCTTCATATACTGCAAGCTTTTAACTGTAGTCTAGAACAGCTTGTTAAAAAAAAATCTAATTAACACCTACACAAAACATACCCTGGCTTTCAAGATGTGCGACATGTTTCTTCAGTAATGAATTGAAGCCAAGAGGGTTATATAGCTAACAAGTAATGGATGCATATTTCTTAAGTAATTTCCACACAAACTTTAAATGGATTCCAAAAACATAGTCCGACCAATATTCAGCATGCAACTCATGCTTTAACCTATGAAGATATTCATGGCATTTTGCAAGAGATGAGAAAACTAAAGCACTATTTGTAAGATAAAGCAGCTGGGTCTGTCTCTCTAAGTAGAGATAAACTACAAATGTCAATTATAGTTCACTATAATATAAATCTTTGATGCCACTATTCGCATCGAGACATGACGTATATAGATTAATTTATACGTTGCTAGGTGTTGACTTTGAATTAATGAGAGTCTGGTCCATACACTGGGCCAGAAAAGGTCTACAAGGGACCTGTCTGCTATGCCAGCATGAGAATTGGTAAGTGAGCCATAAGGGCAGCTATTTTGTATTTGGGGTGACTCATATTATGTGAAGCCTCCAAAGAAACAGATTTAATGCACAGTTTTCTCAAGACTTTATTGAATTCATATTCAATATAGTATTCAAATACAATTACAGCTTATGCACATTCAGGCTGTTAGTGTACTTTGTGTGAAACATTAGGAGATGCCATCATTCACACACACACACGAAAAGATCTGGGGGAAAAATGCCATATTAAAACCAGTCAATTCTGGCTCAATGCTTAAACTCTCTCTGTACTGGATTGTGCCAGAATGAAGTGATGGTTTGTACTTTAAACAATTAAAATCAGCACAGTACAGATTCATATAATTACATTTCTAGAGGATACAATTCAGAGGAAATAGAGACATCTGGCATGGTTTTGAAAGAACAATAATGCCAAGGAAGGTAAGCTTTGTGTTACTCTAAAGTGCAATTAAATCTCCTTGTTATATCTTAGTAGACTTGATTGAACATTTAAAGAGAAACTAAGTGATTCAACCTTTATTCCATTTTTTTTTTCTTTTTGGTGTAACGGTACATGCCACAATAACTAAAGTGGGCCATTTACATTAGGGCTCGACACCGCACAAAACCACCAGTTAGCAATTTGTGTAGATGAGATGTGAGATCAGCAAAGAAAATGCACAGCCAGTATGACCTCATAGTAATCTTTGCTCAGAAGGTATGAGGTTGTATAACTGTGCTATATTCATTTGTTATATTCACTGTTTCTCCTTTATTTGAAGGCTGCTTTGATTTATTTTCCTAAATGTTTTATACCGTAATTATATTTAATTCAAAATATAGATAAGCTGATTTTACATAACCATCTCCTCCAAGATAAAGTAAACTACTATTCATGTCTCTATGTATTTGTGTAGATTTCTTCCTGTCTCCCCAAAACATTTGTTTGATGGATTGGTGTGTGTGTGTGTGTGTGTGTGTGTGTGTGTGTGTGTGTGTCCGTCCGTGTGTGTGCGCATGGTACCCTTTAATAGACTGGCATCCCATTCAAAGGTTCTTCAGCTTTAAGACCTTATGCATATGCAAAAGAGTACCACAAAAAGTGAGGTTCATTTTGTGAGGCTTATTTTTGTTCTGTCACCCTTTGAATTAGAAAATTGTGATATGTCAGAATTAACATATTAATTTTGGGAGAGTAAACCCTACTGGGATTATTTAATTATATATATTCTTTTTTATTAAGAACACATTTATGAAATTTGAACAATATTATCAAGATTAAGAAGCATCCAGCAAATTCTGACTATGGGGCTAAACATAAAGACGAGGATAAGTATTGAGGAGAAGGATTCATTTCTATTCATTAGACTCTGAGAAATTTAAATCAGCACATTCAGCTTCACCGTCTTTTTTTTTTCACATTCTTTTCTTTATGGACTACAATAAACCATCTCCATCAAAAAATCTATACATAGGGGAAATGATCATTTTACACTTTCTAGCAAAATATCTTCCAAATATTTTCATACTCAGTGTGTACATTGCATTACATGCATAACACCAGATGCACAGTAGAAACATGACGAGATGACTTAAAGTCATTTAGATAGAACTTAAAGTTTAATTTTGCTAAAATATAAATAATTTCCCAAGAATACTCATACATCCAATATTAGTAGGCAATATTAATAAATATAAGATAAATCTCAATAAATACAAATAAATTATCAATCAGATATAATCACTAAATAGCAACAAAGAGAACACAAATGTTTTTCTAGGCATAACACCTGTGGGATTTTTAGACACCCAAAAGAACAAAGAAATCAGTCATAAGAATTTACACATGCTGTATATATTTATAGAAATATCATGTACCAAGCTGAGAACTAAACTGAATTTCATGACATTCTTTACAATGTAGGATATTGTACTGAGGTGGCACAGTGATCTCACAACTACAGGGTTGAGGGTTTGATTCCTGCTGTGTGCATGGTGGGTTTCCTCTGGGTTCCTCTCACAGTCTAATTGGCTTTTCTAAATTGCCCATAGTGGGAGTTTTGTACCCTGTGATGGATTGGCATGGATTACCCCGCTTCATGCCCACGTCCCCTGAGTCCCATGACCTTGTACAGAATAATTAGTATCGAGACTGAATGAGAGAGAGAGATAGAGAGAAAGTGAATGATATATTGAAATCGTATTGAGTTTGATAGATACCAGAGGATATAAAGATATAAAGATTGTCCTTTATTATTTTACAGAATTTACTCACTTACGCATCGTCGATACCGCTTTATCCTGTATAAAGGGTCATGGGGGGTGGGGGGGCTGGAGCCCATCTGCGGAGACTTAGGGCCCACAGGCGGGTACACCCTGGACACCCTGGGTGCCAATTCATGCAAACAGACCAGAGGCGGGAATCAAACACGGAACCTTAGCGACAGTGTTAAATTGGTAAATTCAACAGAACCCCTGGTGTAATACTCACCCATTCGAATATTTTAAATGTTCTCACAGCAGTTACATCTCAGCATCAGTCGCCAACTGAAACAACATTATACCTACAGTATACATTGTGCGCTCCTGATCAAGCATTGTGTGCGTAAATGTAACCATACATAATAAAACTAGGGATTTGTCTGTTTGTTTGTTTGTTTGTTTGTTTGTTGGTTTGTTTTACAGCTCTTAGGGAGAAGAGGTCTTTGTTTTGGAGAACAGGAGAAGCTGACGCGCTCGGAGTCGGAACTTTTGGTCTCTCACACTGTAGATGATGACATTCCAGCAGCTGCTCGCGGCCAAAAGCCAAAAAGCCAAAAACGAGAAATCGCACCATTCGTTTCCACTGACGTTGCCGACCACAAACACTGCAACAGGAGTGAAGGAGGCGGTGAAGACCAGCGTGAGCGCGCCGATGGTTTTCGCAGCCTTGATGTCGGAGAAACTTGGTCCTGATGTACTTTGGCAGCCGGCTTGAGCCAGACGCCTTCTTTTCTTTGAATGATGGCGGATCGTAGTGAAGGAAATAATATTTGTAACAATAGTTCCTAAGAGCAGAGTAAAATCAAAGGTTGGGAAAAGTAGAATTATATGCCATGCCTGCCTCGGAATCTCGTTTGCTCCTAACGCGTAAATGCACATTCTGCTGCAGGCGTTATACTCCAGCGCCAGCTTTCTGCTGAAGATCAGGGGAGAGAGAGCTAAGAAAAAGCTGCCCGTCCAGGAAAATACAATCAGCATGCTGGTGCGTCTTCTTGTAATAACGGCCTCTTTGTGCAAAGGCTTCAAAACTGCGATGCTGCGCTCGATAGTGAGAAGAAACACTGTGGTGATGGAAACCAGCGTGCAGCCTGCAAACACCGGGCCGATGACACCGCACGGGTGGAGAGGTGTGTGCCGGGAATTACGCACGGTCCAGCCCGGTGCTGCGCCCGTCAGCATGAGCGTCATCTCTGCGTACACGGACAGAGGAACCACAAACATCCCCACGGCCAAATCCGCCACAGCTAAAGAGGCTTTCAGATAACCATGAGGTGTGTGGAAGTGTTTAGTTCCAAGCACTACAGCCAAAGTCAGGGCGTTTCCAAACAATATAGCAAACATCAGGAATATCATGAAGACCACCATCACTATTTTGTTGGCAGTTGTGCAGCAACATATGCTGCAGTTTGTCGCTGCTGCTTCCTCCATCACTGCTCTCCTGTGCGTAAAGTTGATCTCAATCCAACACCAGAACCAGACAGCTAGAACGCGAACAGAGCAGCATGCCTGATGTGGAAAAAGAAACTACTATGTAAAAAAGTGAAAAATGACCGAATACAGGCAGTATAAATCTCAAGGCTGGAACACGATGGAGCGCGTAAAATGACGCGCATCAGGGTTTTTCTCCTCCAAACATTTCGGTAAAGAAACTTTCCTGCGGATAACAACGCTGTTTTTCCTCCATGCTTCGTTTTAAAAATTGTGGAACCAAGAACACAAGTAAAATCCACACGTTTCTGTCTGAATAGCGGAAATTCCCGATCGGCCCGTCTATCCCATCAGAGCGCAACGGCTGTGCGCGCGCTTTTAAACTGCGTTTGGCACGTGATGCCAGTTTGACGCGCGCGCCTTGGTGTGTGTGTGATAGATTGATCTGAATGACTGTTGATGCTGACGCTTTAATAGTCATCCACAGCTCTGGTTTCGCTCTAGGTTCTGTCCATGTCTTCATAGGGGTTTCCCCATATCTTCTAACCCTACTGTCCGGTGTGAATGACTAATTTTGTGTGCATGGTGTCCTGCAATAGACTGGCATTTCATCAGGGTCTATCCCCTGTTGTCAATTGTCTGCCTCTCAGAACCACCACAACATTGCAAAAATGAAAGTTCAAGCTTTATGCTCCCTAGCAAATCGAAGCCTATATTTTTCTGATTCGTTTCTCTAAATGGATTTCTTCTGGTCACACTGCTGTTTAATCTCAATCCTGTTGTTCCTGTGACTTCCTCACATTATGTCTGTAAGGAAATGATTTTACTTTCACTATTACACACAGCTACAGTATGATTTCAACTGTCTCTATTCTTATGATGCAACTTCCAACCAGATTACTTCCATAAAGTTGATGGTTCAGCTCAATACTTCCAAGTTTTAATTATGCTTTGTTCCAGTTATTTCAGGATTTTTTTCTTACTACGAAATCTCTTATTACTCCAGTAATACTGAAGAATATAGAGGACTGTCCTTGTTGCTCATGGATGTGAATGAAAGCATGATTTAGTAGTCAAGATCACCTTCTTCCATTGCTCTCAATTTTTATGTAGAGTTTTTTTTCATCATGGACAGGGCACTCTGGCAAGGGCACTCTGATCATTCTGTGGTTGCACAGGCCCATACACAGCATGCTGTGATACACTGTCTGCTCTGACACCTTTCTATCAAATTTTTTCAGCAATTTGTGCTACAGTAGCTGTTCTATGGGATTGAAGCATATGGCTAGACTTGCACATGAATAAGCCTTGGAACCCATGACTAAACTGACCATTACATACCATACTGACCACTGTGTACCATAATCGCTGCAGAAGACCAGACATTTTGTTGATTATCTTTGGTGAGGAGGTATTATCATCACAATTTGACATTTGTTGAAGTCACTAGGATCCTAATATTTGGCCAGTTTGACTGCTTCCAACACTTTAACTAAAAAAAACTAACTGCCCCACCCCAGGTGTCATTGTATATTATGCAACAGGTAGTTCTGACCAAGCAATGTACGCATTGGTGGCTCAGTGGTATCCACCAATGCTGTGTAACCGCAGGGCTCGCCTGCCACGGGCCTGGGTTCGATTCCCAGCCAATACCCAAACCCCAGCCACTGGATGCAGTGCCAGTCCCAAGCCCGGATAAAATGAAAGGATTAAAAAAAAAACCTGTGCCAAGTTTGTCGGATGGTCCACTGTGGTGACCCATTGCTGGGAGCAGCTGAAAGACCAACAACAACAACAGTTCTGACCAAGCAGGAGAGGCATTCCACAAGTGATGATGATAAAGGTTACAGCTCTGGGACACTTAAATATATTTAAATATATTTATTTTAAATATATATTTTCCATGGTTCAGGTGTTCTACAGTTATTAATTATAATAACTGTCTGTGGCAGCATGGGTGAAACTAGGTTTACCATATTAAGGAGAGAGCAGCTACATGCCAAAACTCACATCCAAGTCACAGAAGCACCTCTGAAAAACCTCTGAACCAACCATTTTTTCAGGCTACAAAGCTAACTAATCCCTGATCAAGGGCACTACCTGATGTGTGTGACAATAGATTGTACACCCTAGTGCACTAGCTTTTCTTTTAACACTATTTAATTTAACATAGCTGATATTCTAAAGCATTATAAGATTAACAGGAGTGTCCACTACCTTCATGTTTTATTCTTAGAATCACTTTCACCCCAGTTAATTATATACTCTGTTGTTTGCCAGTTCTGCCAGCTGCAGTTAGTTAGGTCTATCCTGGAAGGATATGTGTTGGTGGAGCAAAACAACTCGTTAAATAAACAACCAAATGGCAATCTGTTTATGATAAATGGTGTTTGTGGATGCCTTGTGGATGAATTTGTAGGTGTTGTGATGCCTTTGACAGTTGGCCTTGTGCCCTCGTGCCTACTACCACATCACAGCCGTGGTGATTTTCAGCACAACAGCACTCCCTCTCGTGTGAGATTGTTTAAATGACTTTTTAAAGTGCCATTATAGGTACAGTCTTTTAATCCAACCAACCAGAACCTACATTTCCTTAGTAAGTGTACATCTAATTCTCCAAGTTATCAATGCAGATGTGCATGGTGTCCTGCAATAGATGAAATGCCAGTCTATTGCAGGACACCATGCATACATAATAGTAGTTGTTTAAGTAGTAACAAACAGAAAGATTTTTTTTTTAAATAAATCATCTTGCATTTGTCAGTGGCTGGACATAACTGAGATTTCAGTACGAGGATTTGTATTCTCAGAGATTTATATAACAGCATGCAAACTAGTTAAAACATTATTATTATTATTATTATTATCTAGTCATATGCTGACATGCTTTATAGCTCTATATTTCCAGCATCATATGTTTAAACTGTTGATCCTGAGCTTGTGAGAACTTTTAAAATGTATGTAAATTAGTGTTGTGTAGAAGTACTGGTAAAAGTTTTCATTGTGAAATTGGAACAGTGGGATTAAACCCCTTTTCAACCCCTATGCGGTTTATATATAAATGTTTTGATCAGTATTTGTCAGATTACTTTATTTTGAAGTAAATTGTATTTGAATATACAAAAATATTTTAAAGAATGACAGTCTACAGAGGAAAAAAAGGATCAGGCCACTACAACAGACACCTGGGACCGACAAATTGTCAAAGCGAAACTAATAAAAATCATCTGCGTATCAGCATTTGCATCTCAGTGTACTGCCAAGTTTTAGTTATTTTTTCCTGAAACAGGATGTACTGAATGACTTCTGCTGATTAAGACACTGTTGGCCACTCTTGTCTTAAATTCTTCATGTAAATACTAAATGCTGCTGTGTGAAATTTCCCAGGTCTCACACATTTTCCATGTGCACAATATTAATGCACAAAATCCTTGTCATTGTCAAAATCAATTATGTCAAAATCATTTATCATTGTCAAACACTGTCATAAATGTAAAAAGTTTTTTTAATGGCTTCTTTCAGCACTTTAAATGTCAGATTGCCTTTGATTGTGTTTAATTTGATTGAGTTTCCATATGATTTATTCACATTGTAAAATATATAATAAAATATAATAATAATAATATAAGCTAATGTCGATGACAAGGAAGTGAATTGTGGCATTGGCCAGTCATGCATGACAATGTGCATAAATATTCACACTCTTTAAACTTGACCACATTTTCTAGTCTTACACCTCAGGACCTAAACAGACTTCCTGTGGGGGGAATGTGTGTGTGAAACACCCAGATTCTGTATTACTTCTAATGCAACCAGTTGCCATCATATGTTGCTTCAATATTATGGCCTATATTATAGGCTAGATTAGACATGTAATTCTATTTACAAGAATTCCAGGGTAGGCTATAAAATTTAAATGTTGAATATTTTAAAGGAGTGAATTGTTATGCAAAACCCTGTATGATATTGTAAAACAAACAAACAAACAAACAAACAAACAAACAAACAACTCCTCCCTCCAAAAAAGTTAGGTTACATGGTTATACATGGGTAAATATTAACATGACTCATAAGGAATCAGTTATATTATTAGGAATCTTGAAAAACTCTTTTCTACTATTGGCAGAATTATAGATTAAGTTAAATTAAAAGCCAAACCCTCAATGGAGTCATGACCTGGTCTTTCCAAAAGATTCCTGCTGTACAAAGGTCTGTTCAGAACATCCTATTAAAGGTGTTCAATAAAAAAATGTAACAAAATGGTAGAAAAGTTTTTAGACTGTAGGAGGAAACTGGAGTACATGGAAGAAACCCACCAACATGCTCCACACACAGGGTCCCGGGAGGGAGGGGGGGTGGGGGATGAGGTTGTGTCCACCCTGGACAGGGTGCCAACCCATCATTCACACACTGCGGGCAATTTAGGAACGCCAATTAGCTTAATCTGCATGTCTTTGGATTGTGGGAGGAAACCGGGGTACCCGGAGGAAACCGACCAAGCATGGGGAGAACATGCAAACTCCACGCACACTGACCTGAGGTAGGAATTTAACCCGGACCCTGGAGGTGTAGTTAAAACTTATTTTCTCACAAATGTAACACATGTTGGTGCGCACAGTATATACATTTTATTAACCCATCTCTCATTCCTTCCCTTTCTGTCTCCCCTCCAAGTTTTTTTCCTCATGTCGTTTGATGGAGTTTTTGGACTTGGTCAAATTTTCACCATTTCCTCTAGCTTGCTCACTAGGAACAAACTGATTAAGCCAAAAATGTAAACATATCTCAATAGATAGATAGATAGATAGATAGATAGATAGACATACTTGTGATCCCGAAGGAAATTCCAGTATAATATCCTGAATTTTTTACTTCTGTAACGCTTCTTTGCGACAATGTCCATTGTCCATACACATAAATTTGAACTTTGAATCGGAACCATAAAACTATGGGTGCATATGTACAGTACTTCTTGGATGTCTGTGTATTAAATCCACATAGTGTGAGTTTACCATAAGGGCTTTAAAAGGGAAGTAAAAGGTACAGTGTAAAGCTTTTTATTTTTGCATAAATGTAGTAGAGTTATGAATCTGTTTCTGTGCAGTGACACTGTGTAGCAGAAGGAGCAGGAGCAGTTCATTCTCTCATACTGAGAGAGTGTGTCGCTCTTTCCCTTCTCTTCACTACACTCAGCCATATTGTTGTTGATCACATTGCTTTCAGCCGCACCGACAGCGGCAGGGAACTTAAGACGGGATAAAAGTTTACGGATTACCTGCGAGTTCAACTTGGATTATATTTACTTATCTGTTTTTAAAACGCTCCTAAGTGTAAGAGAAAGCGCTGCCTGTCTGTCTGCGTGCTTGGCTTCCCCCGCGGGTTACACACACTACAGTGCTGGGTGAGTTTATAACTTGCTAGCTCAAATGTTTGTTTCATTCGGCTCATGCTTCTCCGTGTAACAGCTCTTACTGCCCACCCAACCACCTTATAGTAGTAGAAAACTCTAGAAAATGTTCTACAAACTTAGCCTCTAACAGTGCGTAATTCACAGTTTTTAGTAGTAGTTAGACAAAGCTAAGCCTTTAAGCTGATGTTTATGGGTTAGCTTGCAGCTAAATGACATAACGACAGGTTGTTGCAAACTTTTGTCATTGTATTCGGGTGGGTTATATATACATGACCTAAAACAGGTAGTCTAACACTATTTCTGACAGCTTACTAAACAAAAATATGAAACATCTGGGTGAATATAAATGAGGAGTGTCTTTTCGCTAGCAGGCTAGTTAATAGCGGAACTGTTTGTTGACCTAATACCATATCCAGTGTCCCTTACTCCCATATCCTCACTTTTGGCGGTTTACACACTTTTAAAGTGCGGTCTTAGTTTTATTGATTTTGTCTGTAAAAACGTGTTATTTTCTAGTGCTATCCACAAAATACATATAACTTTTTCTTTTCCTGGGAAAACCTGACTTTTGCTGAAAACAATTTAGTTAGTTAGTCTTGTCTATAATTAACTTTGCTGCCTAACTTTCTAATATGAATTCTTTAAGTAAATTAAACCGATCTTATAGTGTATTTAGTGTTAATTTAATGTGTGCATATATATATATATATATTTTTGCCTATCTTACTTTCTTGGAAATATAAATAATTAATATACCCCGCAGTCTTTCCATATGAAGGGAAATGGATATCTTGGGTGTCAGGAGTGCCCTGTGTGTGCTTTACTATCCAGTAGCTTCAGCAAACTGGATTAATGACAAAAAAATCCGAGGCGTTATTCCCCAGCCTGGAATTACACAGCTCAGACTTGACGGACTGTTAAAGTACTTTAAGACAAATGCCTTTTTTTTTTTTTTTTTTTACCCCAGCAACATTAATAATCACAACAAAATGACACTCTGAGCTCTGCATTCAGACAGTGACATGGATCAGGAAGTTTTAAACTGTTTGCAGTCGCAGAGACATTTAGCTGTAAATGAATACTCTCAGATTTAAATACAGATTAACCTATTTCATTAACATTTTTAGACCCAGAGAGCTTTTTATACCTGAATGTTCTACAGACAGAACACGTTAGATCCAAGTTGTCATTATTTATTTGGTTATTTTGTCCGTCCACGGATGGCGGCACATCAGGTGACAGATGATCCCCACCCTGGAGATATAGCTGTCATTTCTGTGGCTCTTACTTAAGGGGTCGGGTTGCTAGCTCCACACCTAACCTCTAAGTAGCCTAACCTCTTTGTTTTTGCACTGTGGGAGGAAACTGGAGTACTCTGAGGAAACCCACCAAGCTTGAGAATAGAACCCTGAACGTGGAGATGGTGACAGTGCTAACCACTTGGCCCCTATTCATTCACATATTAATTACTGTTGATTTACTGTTGAGTCACCATGGTTTGGATCAAACGCATACGCTTTGAAGAGCTATCGGCTACAAACTGTCCAAAATCCGTTATAAATCTAACTTTAATTACTGAGCACAATCCAACTCATTTCAGTATTAGGGACATGATTTTAAATGTGTGCAGTAACCCAACATTTGGGCTATAAGTAGTCATAAGGCTTTTTGTACTGAACACAATTTAATGAAAATTATCATTAAATGCCAGCAGATGTTATTTAATGATCCAGATAGATAGGTTAATCTTAATAAAAAATTTATTAATGTAAGAAACTAAATGTTAGTAAAAAAAAAAAAAAAAATCTTTTTACAGTTTTCACCAAATTATCTTGCAGTGGGCCTCCGAGTGGCGCAGTGGTAAAAATGCTCACCCTATCATCCAGAGATTGCTGGTTTGGTTCCCTGGTGGTGCTGTAACTTCTCGCAGCCGGAGGTCTGGAGAGAGCTGATTGACCGAGCTCTCTCAGAGGGGAGGGATGAGAGGTACTTAGAGCTCCCACCTGCGCGGCTCTACAGACAGTCAGGGGCGTCTGTGAGCTCGCGCATTGGAAGGACCGGATAGCGCTATCCTCAACGATGCGTGAGCGAGCAGTTCGAAAAAAAAAAAAGCGGTCTTGCAGTTTATTACATTTATTAGGAGCTCAGAGTGTTAAGGCTCCAAGTTACTGATAAGAAGGGTGGTGGTTCGAGACCCAGATTCCTGCTGTTGGGCCCTTGAGCAAGGCCCTTAACCCTGTCTCCTCTAGGGACACTATATAATGGCTGACCCTGCACTCTGACCCCAACCTGCTAAAAAAGCTGGGATATGTGAAGAATAAATTTTTTTCTGTGCAGTAATGTATATGTGACAAATAAAGGTTGGACTTAAAAAAGATTATTATCCTGTTACACCCTTTCCCAGAGTGTTTTATGTCTCACACTGATTTAGTCAATTTTGTTTAAAATCTCAGCGTGTGCCCACTGCTGTATACTTATCTAAAAGAAGTGACACAATTCATGGTGCAGCTGCATATGCATTAGTGGCAATGTCAAAACAGAAATATAAAAACAGAAATATGGTAATAATTGAAAAAAAAGTATCACCTCTAGCTCATGCCGAAGAATGTACTGTTGCTGTACTGTTTTTTACACTGATTGCAGTGTTCTGCTTACATCATCAATCTTCTTTAGTTGCACAACTACTGCCCAACTAGGTATATAATTTAATTTAGCAGAGAAATAAAGCGTGCTGATAAAACATGCGCAAATGCTTTGTGTGAGATGTAAAAAAAGTACATGGGGGGGCGGGAGGGAGTACATGTGAAGTAAAAACTGAGCTGATCAGAATGCATGTGAATTATTGATGTGACAATCTGCAAGATAATTTGATGAAAACAGTAATTATTTTTGTAAAATGTGCATGTTTTCATCATTTACCGTCATGCTCAGTGCCTTTATTAGTCATACCTCAAAACTACAGAGAAAGCTAAGAATGAAAAGTACTTTTTAATAAAAGTAAAGGAGATTAATTAAAAAACAATATTAGAAATTTGCCGTCATTTCAATATTTCATGTCATTTCATTTTTTAAGCACTTTGTCATGTGTTGTTTATCATTTAAGAGAATATTTATCTCTTACTTGTATCTTTTGGTGTGGAGGTTTTTCTTGCTACTTCCTGTGCTAGCAGGTATGTATTTTTTTCTAGTGGAAGGAAGTTGTGGGGTATCATTCCACAGTTTAGATATGTTTGACCAGGGTAAGAAAGCCATCTTGTATATAAACATGATAAACTAGACAGAATGATGACCAAGACAGAAATAGAAAACAAATCTGACTGCCCCATGCTTAGGATAGCCAGAATTGTGAGTGTTTATTTTAGTACCAGCTGGTAAAAAGTGAACAAGTGCTATACAGAGATAATGCTGAACGAAGCTCTTTTGCAAAATGTCTGCAGAGTTGTGAAAGTGAAATGTACTGAAATGAAAGAGCAAAACAAAACTTAAACATGAATGTCCATCTGCATTCACAGAGCCTTAACAGGAATTTCTGTACAAAGCCTAAGAAAGCTTTAGCATCACCAGTGAGGCCCGAGGACACTCCTCACACCTCACACACAGCAAACACGCCTACCACATTCAGGGACTTGGTCAAATGTCAAGCCAATATAAAAAAGGAGAAATGCTTTCTAACAAATTGTATGTCTGCTAGGATGAAGAGGATTTTAAAAAATCAGAATATTTTATTTCTGTTTTTAAAGTTGGATTTAAAGTTAATCTTACCATAGTTATTGTCGCATTATCCAGTCTCACCAGAATGAGGATGAGTTCCTTTTAAGGTCCTTTTGCTTCCTCATGTTGTCATTTTCGGTTATTCACTGTCGTCTACGGCTTACTCATTAGGTACAAATTAATAAAGCTATAAATGCATAAATTTTATGTGTATATGAACTATGTGTACAGTATGTCACAAAAGTGAGTACACCCCTCACATCTCTGCAAATATTTAGTTATATCTTTTTATAGGACAACACTGCATAAATGACTCTTTGACACAATGAAAAGCAGTCAGTGTAAAGTTTGTATAGCAGTGTAAATTTATTGTCCCCTCAAAATAACTAAAAATACAGCCAATAATAGCTTAACCCCTGGCAACAAAAGTGAGTACACCCCTAAGTGAAAATGTGAAATGTCAATATCTTGTGTGGCCACCATCATTTTCCAGCACGGCTTGAATTCTCTTGCCCATAGAGTTTACCAGAGCTTCACAGGTTGACACTGGAATCCTCTTCCAGTCCTCCATCACAACATCACGGAGCTGGTGGACATTTGACACCTTGTGCTCCTCCACTTTCCTTTTCAGGATGCCCCAGAGGTGTTCTATGGGGTTTAGGTCTGGAGTCATGCTTGGCCATTCCATCACCTTTACCCCTCTTTAGCAAGCCAGCGCCTCTTGGAGATGTGTTTGGGGTCATTATCATGCTGGAACACTGCTCTGCAGCCCAGTTCCCGGAGGGAGGGGGATCATGCTCTCCTTCAGTATGTCACAGTACATGTTAGAATTCATGTTTCCCTCAATGAACTGTAGCTCCCCAATGCCAGCAGAACTCATGCAGCCCCATGACACTCCCACCACCATGTTTGGCGGTAGGAAAGACACACTTGTCTTTGTACTCCTCACCCGCTTAGCACCATCTGAACCAAATAGGTTTATCTTGGTCTCATCAGACCACAGGACATGGTTCCAGTAATCCTGGTCCTTAGTTTGCATGTCTGCAGCAAATTGTTTGCGAGCTTTCTCGTGCATCATCTTTAGAAGAGGCTTCCTTCTAGGACGACAACCACGCAGAGCAATTTGATGCAGTGTCCGGCGTACCGTCTGAGCACAGTCAGACTGACCTCCCATCCCTTCAATTTCTGCAGCAATGCTGGACGCACTCATCCGTCTGTTTTCCAAACAGACGGGTGTACTCACTTTTGTTGCCAGGGGTTCAGCTATTATTGGCTGTATTTTTAGTTATTTTGAGTGGACAATAAATTTACACAATTTACACAGTCATTTATGCAGTGTTGTCCTATGAAAAGATATAACTAAATATTTGCAGAGATGTGAGGGGAGTACTCACTTTTGTTACATACTGTATATGATTCTCTCTCTCACTCACTCACCACTCACCCACTCACTCACTCACTCACTCACTCACTCACTCACTCACTCACTCACACACACACAGTAGCATAGGATATGAAGAATGCAAAGTTTTCTTACTTATTTGCCTTGGATTGTGCTTATTTGTTAATCTTTCTGTAAAAGTTGTATGTGAACTAAACGTTTCCAGAGTTTTGGCTAAGATACTCATGCATATGTTGATCAAGTATAAAGTGGAAAGCTTGATTGCCACAAAACTTTGTAAAAGGTCAAGCACACTGAGGACTCGGAGACAAGATGACTACTAAAAAGTGAAAGAAAAGGCAGAATGACAATGATGAGTTTATTTTCACTTATGTTTGTTCAATAAAAACTAATTTAGCAGTGCAGCAGCACCTGAAACAACCCAAAGCAGAATGTGTGTTAGCGAAAACAGAGGGGTTAAAAAAAGATTCACACTGTACCCAGGTGGTCCTGCAAATGGAGCATGACTCACAGGAGAAACCACGCTTGTAATAATTTGTCTCTCAGCTACCATACTGGATGTTTTAATAGAAGATTCCGTGGTGAATGGAAACAATTTATAAACTAGATTTCATTCTTCAAAAAAAAGAAAAGAAAATCATACCAGGCTTTAAACATTCGTTCCTTCACAAGTGCTAAATTGTCGATGGATTATAGATGGCCGAGTATGTGCAGACAGGATGGCCAGTCTTCTATTTATGTAGTGCCATTTCTTTTTGTTATAACCTACTTAAAATTTTATGTCTTTATTTATGGGTTTATGTTTGCTTGGTGTCTTATTTTTTTAAATTCTCTCTCAAGTAATGCTAGTAATCTAAAGTTAGTAAAAAAAAATTTGATGGTATTCCTAGGGCATGCCTCCCTATTTTATCAGCCATCACTGTGTAGGTCAGAGGATGAGATTGGCGCGTGTGATTGAGATTGGCGCACAAGGAGATTTCAGAGGAGACAGATGGCGCTGATGATGTCGCGTCTACTTCCTTTTACAGGTATGATTGGCTTCCATGTCTGATTTGATCCCCAACTGAGTACACCGTACTGTGCTCGGGACCACCTTTTCCAGTGGACTTGGAACAGTTCTCAAGCGCAGAACGATCAAAGTGAACTAGACTTTGGGTTACACTTTGGGTACTTTTGAAAAGATCCAAGGGCCCTAATGTGGAAACACTTAATATCTGTTTTGGTGACCTGGTTTGGGGATGTCAAGAGACTTGGACACATTTTTTGTTAGTTACTATGGATGGGGTACCTGCAAAATGCTATGATGATAAATAAAGTTAAGGAATTTCAGCTTAATAGTCTAGTAAGTAATCTATGCCCACTGTGCTAAATAACCTGTCTTCCTTTATAATGAAGAGATTTAGCTGTAGGTCAGTACAGTACAGCTCTTTATCTTATTGGTGTTTTCTGAAAGGGTTCATAAGTTTTTAGTTCCTTCTATCTATAAATGAATCCAGATTATTAGGAAGTTATTAGTAGCTTTAGAGTAAAGGTTATTCAGTTACAGTATCTTTTTATATGAATTAAAATACATGTTATTGTCTCTTCATGCCTCTACGACACACTTTGACAACATTGAATCATCACATGAATTAGATTTCTGGTATGACACTGCTTTAGAGGTAGAATAGAGTAGAGAAGTGAAATATGCCAGAAATAGAGACAGCATGAGTGACTTTCAGGTGATAAGCAGCATCACGCTGTTGTTTTCATCATGTTGACACCGCAGTGGGAAATCGTGTTCTTCATTTTCTCTTTTAGCATCGTGCAGTCTTTCGCACTGTGCAACATCTGTGTTGATTATGTGCATCTTCTTGTTGTCTTGTGTAAGTCAAACACTTTTTTTTATGACTAAAAATAATGTACAGTAATCAAATGTTTTTATTTTTTTCTGGTATGACTGCTTAAGTAAAATAATAGTTGGTGTCATGATATAATGGTGTCAAACAATATGGTGATGTATGGATAGATTTTCGATACAGGGAAAATAAGCACTGCACGAATATTCAGCTTGAGTTTCCATTTTTAATTGAAATTTAGTACAATAATTGAAAGTTAATGTGATCAGTTTTGACAAAGCATTTATAACATGAAAAAAAGATGTGCAATGTAACACACATTCACTGGTGTGATTGACAAAGTGGGAAGAGTTTTTCTTTTTCTGCTGTTAGCGTGTAGTGCAGTCAGAGTTGCTCAGTTCTTTGTGGCCCTGGATGTGTTTTTGAATCTTGAATTATATGATTCTGCAGTGATTTCTTGAGCGAAGGGTAAAATCGGGGAGGAGCTGGTGTCGTAGTTGCTGTACATACACACTTTATGCGTTAATATAAAATGTACATACACACTTTAACGCTTTGTGCGTTCATCTAGTTTTAGAGACAAAATAGAAGAACAAAGCTGATTTACCTGTAATTGAGCACGTTGTAATGCTCTGGCAAAACGACTTGCTTGCTATCCAAGTTACTAATAAATTGCAGTGCTTCCGTACAACAGACTTTAAAGATGTATTTGGTTTCTTTTTTTGATACTTTTAGAGTGAATGACACACGCAACATACTTTTTCGGATTGGTCTGAAACAAATATGATGCAAAAATCTAATTTTTGTTTCAAAATGTTCCTGTGGCATTCATATGAAAGCTGAAAGTTTGCATAATGTTAATTTACTGTATGTAAAGTACATAAAAATTATTTACCCCTTTTTCGCCAAAGTTAATCAGGTGCGAGTGGAAGTCTGGTGCTAGTGCCAGTTAAGAGCTGGTTCAATAGCAAACTTCCTAAGAATTGACTTGTCTTTTAAAAAAAATTTTTTTTTAATGTTTTTTCTGAGGTAGAGAGACATGTCATTATGTCACTGTTCATGCATCTGTGTACTGTATGTCTCTACTTTCCCAGCAATGCTAACGGCAAAAAAAAAGCTTCAAGCAGAACAATAATGGCAAACTTCAACATGCAACTTTGCAAGCAGTTCTCCTGTCTTTATCGTTACTAAAAAACGTTGCCCAAACACTTGCTCATGGCGTATTGAGTTTTTGTTAGAGATTGGTCCAAATTAGCTCCAGACCTGCCTCGGTGGAAACGGGGAAATTGATGAAAAAACTACCATTTCTTCATCTACCAAATGAACTCTCCCCTTACAGTGCTCTATTACAGTATTAATGTCAACCATGTAACCGTACCAAGCAGGAAATATTTTGTCACCCTTTCTTGTGTTAGATTTCACACCCATTTAATTTGTCGCCATCTTTCAAACTGCTGTCTTCTGTGAAACTGTTATTAAAAGGGTTCATATCTTCTTTGCAGAATCTGTTGCTGTTTGAAAAGAATGTCTTTTTTTTTCAACTTTTTCTGCCATGTTTCTCCCTGTAATCCTATAAGGATTCTGAGTCATGTGACTAAATGTGTTTTTTTGGCGTGTACTTTGGGGGATTTATGTAATGCACATTGTTTTAACTAAAACAAGACATTTTAATTATCATCTAATTATTTAGCCATTAAAGTGGCAAATTTAATGTGATTATTTAAGGGAAAATATAAGCTGAGTACATATTTAAAGACTGGGGGGGGGGGGGGGGGGGGG
>JAAGKR010002444.1:29036-94066 GCA_011419295.1 Clarias macrocephalus
CAGTTCTTTGTGGCCCTGGATGTGTTTTTGAATCTTGAATTATATGATTCTGCAGTGATTTCTTGAGCGAAGGGTAAAATCGGGGAGGAGCTGGTGTCGTAGTTGCTGTACATACACACTTTATGCGTTAATATAAAATGTACATACACACTTTAACGCTTTGTGCGTTCATCTAGTTTTAGAGACAAAATAGAAGAACAAAGCTGATTTACCTGTAATTGAGCACGTTGTAATGCTCTGGCAAAACGACTTGCTTGCTATCCAAGTTACTAATAAATTGCAGTGCTTCCGTACAACAGACTTTAAAGATGTATTTGGTTTCTTTTTTTGATACTTTTAGAGTGAATGACACACGCAACATACTTTTTCGGATTGGTCTGAAACAAATATGATGCAAAAATCTAATTTTTGTTTCAAAATGTTCCTGTGGCATTCAGTGCTCTATTACAGTATTATTGTCAACCATGTAACCGTACCAAGCAGGAAATATTTTGTCACCCTTTCTTGTGTTAGATTTCACACCCATTTAATTTGTCGCCATCTTTCAAACTGCTGTCTTCTGTGAAACTGTTATTAAAAGGGTTCATATCTTCTTTGCAGAATCTGTTGCTGTTTGAAAAGAATGTCTTTTTTTTCAACTTTTTCTGCCATGTTTCTCCCTGTAATCCTATAAGGATTCTGAGTCATGTGACTAAATGTGTTTTTTTGGCGTGTACTTTGGGGGATTTATGTAATGCACATTGTTTTAACTAAAACAAGACATTTTAATTATCATCTAATTATTTAGGCATTAAAGTGGCAAATTTAATGTGATTATTTAAGGGAAAATATAAGCTGAGTACATATTTAAAGACTGGGGGGGGGGGGGGGGGGGCTGATTGCTGCTCATAGCAGCCCTTGTAATTTACTAGTATATTTATGTATCTGGTTGAAGAAAATCCGAATGCTTATCTCCATGTCAGGAGATTTGTCCCTAGTGTGGGACAAGTGTGTGTTTCTGCAGGATCCTGCATCAAGAAAATAACTTTTTTTAAATAGCTGAAATTACTGGAAAAGAGGAAAAAATATGACAGTGATTAGACATCACTTACATGCTTGGTGAAAAAAAATTAATAAAGTTCGAGAGAAGAAATCAAAGCTATGTTTGATAGTGAAAGTAAGAGCATTTCCACACACGTTATGTGATGAGAACTCCTAGGATTAGAACTAAACAGCTGTCTGGCCATAAGAACCCCATAAGAACCTTTCTCTTAATTTGCTAGGTACCTAGGGAATAATGAGATAAAAATGTAAGTCGCTCTGGATAAGGACATCTGCCAAATGCCTAAATGATTTCTTTTTGCCTGGGCAGTGTACAGTTTGGCATTCAGTAGACTGGTAGTGCATTAAATTTTAATGTTTATAAAGTAAATCTACTATATATTTAATATTAAAGCTGTTTAAAATTTAATACTTGAATGTTGTTTAAAGTTCAAAAGTATTATAAGAGATGGCTTATAGGCTTAAAAGCTACCATGGCAGTGATTTAATAAAACAACAAGTAGCAGTAGTGCTTTACCTTTTATCCTCCAACATGCAGGTGAGACGTTTCATAACTGTCATCTCAAAGCCTGTTTTTGATATGTAAAATGCCAAAGTAGACCTTATCTCGATGTTGGTTTAGTTCAACAGGATGTGTATGCGTGTATATATGTGTGTGTGGCCCACATAGTGTGAATATGTGCAAAACCATAAATGATCAAAATTTCTGATCGCTAAGCTCAGACTTAGCATTACTTTATTTAGAAATGTTATTTTTGTCTCTGATATATTGGTTAAAAATATTGCACTGCTGTTGCACAGCATGCTAAAGGCATTATTCATCAGTGTTATAGGATGGATTCTTTAAACCAGTGCGACTAACAACCTCAGGATCTTTTATTATTAGGGATGGGTATTGTTTGAGTATTTTTACTGGTGCCAAATCGCTACTTTTAGAACTGTACCAGTGTCTAAATAGTACCTGAAACATACTTAAAAATGTTGACTAGCATTTAAAGAACAGCTTTTTATTGAAGTTGTTTAGAGTGTGTGTGTGTGTGTGTGTGTGTGTGTGTGTGTGTGTGTGTGTGTGTGTGTGTGTGTGTGTGTGTGTGCATGCATATATACCTAATCCAACTACAATAGTTTAATCCCAATAACACAAAAAAATTGCTGAAATTTGAAGCTGGTTTGTAGCACACCAAAAATACCAAGTACTTTATTGGTATTCTTGGTGTGCTACAAACCAGCTTCAAATTTCAGCAATTCTTTTCCAGAAATATGACCTTATCTGGCAAAATATGAGACTTTGCCTGACTATGAGAGTTGGTCTGACTGGAGCCAGGGACTCCCACATTGCCAGCTCATGTCCCCATGCTGTTAAACACGAAGCACCCCTTTTCCTTTGACATGTTTTTCGCTTTTGACACAATTGTTGGAAGATATTTGCTGCGTATCACGGTGTAAGAATCCTTTATTGTAAAATACAGCTACACTGTAGAATATTTAGCTTTAGACATTTAAATTTAAGTTAAGCTAACGCTACCTGCTGCCGTCAGAGCAAGTGTAATTACCGCATTTACGCAATATTGACACCCGGTTTCGGTACCCAACCCTATTGACCTATAGCCATGAGATCCATGCGTTATTTTATTTAGTTACATTACATTTCTACCCCTGTTCTTGTAGTTATTAAACTGTATGGCTAAATCACTGATATAAATGGGTTTAATCAAAGGAAGAAGGCTTCATGTCTATTTAAACTTAATGTTTTCAGTCAGTGAAAAGTTCAGGAATAAAAAGTTGTGTGCCATTATTAAATAGGCAAAATAATTATAGCAAACATTTAAAGGATGTACATGAAGTAGACCCAGGCTGTGTGTGGTGTGTGTGGAATTGATTTCTCTGTTAATTGGGACTCTGATTACAGGGTTTAAGAACCCCCGATTTAAATATTTAATTAACTAATTAATTTCTTTGTGCATTTATTCATTCAGCCTTTTTTCATTTGATTACATGTTATGTTTTAAGCAATTATATTATACACTTTGTGGGAACATCTGTACACTCATTTGCCTGTTAATATCAGTTATCCTTTGAATTCCTTGAGCATGACTACTGTAACCAGCCACATGCATCCCTTCATGACCACAGTTTACAATCTTCTAATGGCTAGTTCCAGTACAAGTGTGTGTCAGGCCACAAATCAAAATCATCCTAGTCTGGTTTCATAAACATGACAAAGAGCTTAGTGTTCTTTAACAGACTTTTCAGTCACAGGATCTGTATCTAATAGAACACAGTTGGGATATGATAGGACATCATAAAAGTGCACCTGGAAAAATTAGCAGTCAACATGGACCAGAATCTTACAGCGAGTATTAGTATGAAGAGTATTCATAATTATTTGCTTAGTGAGTTAGTGTTGAGTGTCTATATACAGCATATGCTAGGTGACATTTGTTTTTATGAGGCAGGTATACTTTGTCAGTTTTTGGAATAAGTTGGGTCATTTTCACGTTAGGGCTCACATTTTCAGTCAGATGTATTTGAGTCAGTGAGAACACAATTGTTCTGGACTCAGGAATTGTGCCTGAGTCAGCTTAAAGAAGTGGACCTAAGGCACAGTACACAGTACTCGGGCATGGATCGAATCTGATATGGATGCCACTCGTACTTGAGAAAGGAAGTAGATCACTGTTGAGATGCAGTCTCATGGTGAAGTCTCCTCTACAGTCTCATCCAAAATCTCCTTGTGCGTGAAGCACACGTCAGGGTTATCCTCTGACCTACACAGCCATGGCTCAGAAGGTGGGAAGGCACGCGAGAGTGATGTTTTTCCCGAGATATCAATAATATTAGGTATTGCTCAAAGATTAACATCCTTGTTCTTTTCTTCTCTAGTGTTTAATGGAAGCTCACAAACCAAGTAGGTGCATACTGCCACCTGCTGTACTGGAGAGTGCAGTGTTCCCGAGAACAGAGAGCAAAAAACAATATGAACGTGTAGGGGGAACAGTCGTTCCTGGGCACAGTACATGTCAATTGTACCTAATGTGAAAAAGCCCTTAGGTCATCAAAATGTTGATGACCAAGTTGGTAATGTGTTTAGAGGTAAGTAGAGCTGCTGTGGTGGTGTTCTTCTCAGGCGTTATATAATCTATGTTAAAGCTGTCGAATAGTTTTTGCTTGTAGTCAGCCAATTAGATACAATTAGCCAATTATTGTTTTTTCTATGTCGATTTTTGCTCCACCCATATTCCAACAATAGCTTTAGGCAGATACAGTAGCTGTCTTAACTTGTTGGCAGTATGGTTTTAGTGTCTTGCTGTTGTGTTCTGCCATGTTTAGTCCTTGTTTAGGTAGTTCATAATGGATGTGTTGTACTGACAGTAAATGTATTTGTCAAAAGGTTTTTTATTATTATTATTTAACTCAATTTTCAAAATCAGTGTATTTTTGCATTCCTTTCAGCTCCTAACATATTTGAGATTTGTGGATTGTTACCTGGCTCAGGTGTGTTTGGAGCTGGTATTGAACGAACACATGACCTGAATTGGAGATGGCACTCCCCTGTTTACAATTTTTTTCTTTGTGCTTGGGACAGACATGCCTAGTTGATTTATCTGTAAACTATGCAAGCTTTTACTTCAGTAAATGACCAGTAACTGATCTAATAGGGAAGCGTATGAGTAAACAAAGACCCATTGGCCTTTTTTATTTTTATTTTATTTTTATTTTATTTTATTTTTTTAAGAAAGTAGCTCACATTTAATGTGACAATATTGCTGTCTATCCTAACTGTTTGTAGCCGTGATGCATAATTGTAAGAAATGCTTGCTACTTATACACAGGAATTTAAAGACAGGAAGACCTTGATCTGTCTTTGATGCAAAAAGTTCGTGCATCAGATGCAAGTGTGCTAGAAAAATGGCGTTGGAAGGTCATGAGACAGATTAGTTTGTGTGTCCCACAAGTTACGCATAGTCTGTTGTCTATAATTGTTAGTGGTTTAATAGACTCGAGTTGATCCATATGAATTCCACAGCATATGAAAACTTACCTTTCTTTCTTTTTCTTTCTTTTTGAGAAAAAACAAAACTAAGTCTACATCTAGGTATCTAGGTGATTTCATCCAATTAATGAAATATGTAGCAAACATAGCAAACCCTCTTAACTAAGGGATTTTAAGGATGATGAACATTATTTGCACCATTTGCTACTGGTGATGGTGTTGTTAAGATTTTTACTCATGCAGTGCATCTCCTAAAATTTGTGCATTGTGAAATTGATTTATTTTAAATATAATTTAATTTAATATGTGAAACCCTCATATATTTTAGATTCATTATTATAGATTAGAAGATCATGATTCAAAAATCTAGTACGAAAATCAGTACATGCCTTGGGAAGACTAAAGACTTGGCTGCAGGACAATCAACACCTTGTAAAGTTGAGAAAGTAAAAGTGTGGTAGGAAAAGGTGCTTAAACAATGGGGATAACTGCGGTCTTAATGAGACTGGAAAGCAAAGCAGATTCAAGAACTTTGGGGGAGCTTCACAAGGAGTGGAGTGAAGCTGGAGTCAATGCATCAAGAGCCACCATGCACAGATGTCTTCAGGAAATGGGCTACAACTGTTGCTTTAGTAGTATCAAGGCACGCCCAAACCTCAGACATCAGAAGCCTTATATCTAGGCTAAGGAGAAAAAGAACTGAATTAGTGCTTAGTGGTCCTAATTAAATTTTGCATTTAATTTGGAAATGAGTAAATTTCACCTTAACTCAAGGTCCCAGAATCTGAAGGAACAGAGGAGATGCACAGAATCCGAGTTGCAAAGTGCAGAGTGAAGTTTCTACAGTTGGTTATGGTTTGGGGTGACAGTCATCTGCCGGTGCTGGCTATTTTATAGCACTTCATGCTTTTTCCCCCTGCTGACCAGCTTTATGGAGATGCTGATTTCCTTTTCCAGCGGGAATTTGCACCTGTCCACATTGCCAAAACTACCACTAGTTTGTTTGCTGACCATGATATTACTGGGCTTGATTGGACAGCTAACTCGCCTGAACCCCATGGAGAATCTGTGGGCTATTGTCAAGAGGAAGTTGATGAGAAACACCTGTACCAATACACAACACAATACAGGAGCCATATTGATCTATCTTAGGAATTGTTCTTATATTTTGAAATTTAGAGTCCCTCTAAATTGTTGTTTTTCTTTTTGATGATGTAGACAAAGCTTTGTTTCTTCATTCAATGTTATTCAAAGTAAGATGGTCAGTATCTTTTTCCTTTGAATAGTAGTGAAGGGGGAAAAAAAGAGTCCTGGGGCCATCATCAAAATATCATCTACATATCACATATTTGATATCATTAAATGTTCAAGTTCTAGATTTAAAAATGCATGCCACAAAATTATTTTGACTTAAGGTTTTATTTCTAACAAGAAATTGTTGGTGAAGGTAGAACTATTTTATATAAATATTTCCTCTGTGCTATTTTATCGTATCTTTTTTTTAAAGCACGTTAGACGCTACTAAATGTGGTATTTTGGCAGTGTGGTTATGTCTGCTTCCTTCAGTGCTGATCACAAAAACATTTATTATTCCGCTATAAAAATTCACTGACCTAAGCATGCGATGTCTTTTAAGATTCATTAGAGTTACACATCACACTGTATGAAATGTTCCCAGTGCGTTCATCACATCAGATTAGGCCTATATGATAAAGATCCTCCAATGATTGACCTCCGATTAAAGTTTTTGTTCTGTGCTCTGCTTATGTCATTAATCTGCACAGTCTCTTCTCTAGCTGATAATGGTGACGCATGAACAGAAACATTTTTTTAGAGTGAGCATGAAGTCACACTGATCTGTAATGTTTTGTTTACATTTCACCCTCAGCACGATCATATATGTACCATTCCTTTCAAGTTTCGTGGAATCCTATGCTATCCTTCTATTGGTGACTTTAAAATCAGCATGGTATCAGCGGTCACACTGAGATTTAATCAACAAGAAAATGTTGATGTCTGTTAACTTTGACCATGATTTTGTTCTACGAGAGACATCATAAGCATAAAGATAGCTGCTTTCTGTTCTGCTATTTTGAGAAACTTGCACCTGGTGTCTGGCTGCAGAAAATAATATTTTAAGATCTTTAAAAGAATACGTTCTGTGAACGAAGCAGGGAAAAAAGGCTTAGAATTATTTGTATCAAGTCTTGCTGTCAAAATAAAAATGTTTTTTAGATTGGAACACGATTTTCAGAATATTCCTTCCAGACCAGGCCGAGAACCAAGATTGTAGAGTGTTTTACTCAGTGACAGCTCATGGGAAAAAAAAATGAATGAGAGGAAATTTACAGGCAGCTGGCTGAGTTTCAGTATCCTCATCTATCTGTGGAATTCAACACTCTCCGTCCATTTTACACCAGTCCGCTGTCCTTGTGTGTATACACGTCTCATCAAATCTAGACTGTAATATTAATAACGCGTCTCATCAAATCTAGACTGTAATAATGATAACATTGTACAGCAGAGATGAAAATTAAGTTCTGAATTGTGATTTGTTTGTGTGGCGATTCAAGTATCGCCACACTGACTTCAAAATCAATTAAAGTATTTTAATGAATGAATTAATTTTAGTTTGGCTGATCAACTTTAACCGATTTTATTCGGATTTAACCAATTCTGTACCGAGCGCAGAAGCTTCCGTATTTTCATGGCATTACATTATAAAAAATCGTGCTCTTTAAAAGCCTCAGATCTGCGTTTTTCTTCAAACTCTGTGAGCGAATTACTCTCAAACCCGGTCATTACACACTCTTAGACCAGTCTCAAAACACCACAAGCGCTAATTAGTCTCTCGCAGCCACACTGTGTGCTCACTGTCAAGTTAAGTTTTAGGACTTTCAAGGCATTTGAGGCGGTAAAATGTCACCATTTCTTACTCTGAACTATTTACACATTTTCATCCTGTGTGGTAGGAGTGAATTATTTGCTAAGTTTGTTAGAAAAACAAACAAATGTAAAAAAAAAAAAAAAAACACATTATGGCAGACAACAGAAATATGTTTGTAACAAAATTGGGGAAAATGTAATATTGAACCAGGATTTTTATAAAATCTTGATGCTTATAGAATTGCAATTTTAATCTAATTGCCATCTAGGTATGGTGCTGATCCAATTTGTTGATCATATCATCGGAGTTCCCAAATTCTTCTTACATTATAGGTACAGAACTTCGTCTACGAATAGCCCCGCCCCTACGTGCGCACACACATGCTCGTGATGCGCTTGTGAACATATGACAGTTTGAGCTGTTGAAAGCAGTTTTGTGACAGTTAAAAAAATAAACAAGGAGGAAAGGGAAGTGAAATGTAAGCAGACCGAGTAAATCTGGTGTTCACAAAAGGGATCGTGGAAATCCTAGTCTTCAAAATATGATATTAGCAAGCGTATAAGGAGCTGGCTAATAAGGATAGTTAAGCTAACTTTAGATTACAGCTGGGTTGTCAAGGTTGTCAATGCAAAACAAACCGTTTCGGTTTATAATTTTTTATTTATATAAATAAATTAAATATAATTAATCGACTTGTAATTAATCATTAACACCTCTTATAACCTCCAACCCTAATCAGAATTGCTACATGTGTATAGTCCATTTAGTAGCGTATTGGTTTATTTTTTTCTGATTTGTTGTGCTTGATGAACATTTCCTTATGAGAACAATTAACAGATGCATGGCGATAAGGAAAACATGCTTTCATCAGTTAAGCATGCAGGTAATGTGATCATCCAGCGCTGTCATCAGATTTTCTTAACTAAGGCCACAACTTGCTTGTCCAACTACCCAATGTGGGAGCAGGTGCCTGTTTGTAATATATAATATGTACATGTGTTTATATTTAATTGTCGTGAAAATAATATGATAAAGGATAATATGTTAAAAGATAAAGGATGGAAAAAGTTTAAGCACCTTTATAATGCCACACTGTTGAGTTGTCAATGCTGATTTTTCAGAAGGTGTTGCCTATATCTCTGTATGTATGTCCAGCTTAGTTTCCCCGAGGTTGTCGTGGCAATACACGTCACTCAGCAGAGACAATCAATGCGATAGTTTACCATGTGTACACGGAATATGCGGAAGACACAGAAATGACGTCCTCAATCCTCAAGAAACACAAACAGAGGCACCACACAGCAGGGCTTACTCCAGAAAATTGGACAGACACTATGAAAACTGGTTGAAACAGGAACTCAGATGGTTTTTGATTGGTAATGGGAGAGAGCTAGTTGATATGATGGAGCAAACAAAGAGTCCAGACCAGTTGGAAGGGAACCAAGACTAGGAACTCTGGAGGTGGGTTCAAACTGCTTTACTATGGTGTAGATAATGAGAGAAATGGTGTAGGTCTATTACTGAGAGAAGAGCATGCCAAGAGGGTAGTGAAAATGAAGAGAGTGTCTAATAGAGTGATGAGTGTAAAGCTGTAAGTGGAAGGGATAATGATAAACGTCATCAGTGCATACGCTCCACAGGTGGGATGTGATGTGAAGGAGAAAGAATATTTCTGGAGTGAGTGAGACAAAGTGGTAGTGAGTGTCCCTGAAGAAAAAAAGATTTGATTGGAGCTTACTTTAGCTAGATAATGGTCATGTTAGAGTAGAGAACAGAGGTGATGAGGAGATGATGGCTAGGTATAGGGTCCAGAAGAGGAATGTGGAAGGACAGATTATTGTAGATTTTGCAAAAAGGCTGGAAATGGCAGTGGTGAGTATATATTTTAAGAAGAAAGTGTAACATAAGGTGACATAAGAATGGTGGAAGATGCAATATGAAGTATATTAATTCAATAAAATTTTATTTGTATAGCGTTTTTTTTTCTTTTTTATTAAACAATGGTCAAGATTAGAGACTGTAAGGTGGTTGCAGAGGATAGTATAGCTAGACAACATTGGATTGTGTTTTTTTGGGATGGCTTTGGAGGTACAGAAGAAGAAAAAGAAAGTGAAGACACAGCATGGTAGACATAGCATGACTTAAAAATTGTGCCAAAGTCTGTGTGCCAAAATCAATGAACTCCTTTAAAATCAATAACTGCAACAATGCAGGAGGCATGGAGGGTATCAGAAGACCAGGTTGCTTTCATAGCAGTCTTCAGCTCATCTGTATTCTTGAGTCTTGTTTCTCACCTTTCTTTTGACAATACAAGAGCAAGATAAGAAGAAGCATTGTGAGAAGCATTATGTTGTACACACTCACTGCGAAACCTGTACACCCAAAAGATTAAAAAACAAAATGAACTGTATAAGTCATTCTATAATTAGTGGCACACAATGTTCTTTCTCAATATACGAGACAATGGTTCAGATTCTTTCAGTTTAACACGTCTGCTAGTTTCAAAGCTGTTTCAATACTGAGATTCTGTGTTATAGGCAAAGTTACTCTATTGTGACTAAATATTGTACTGCAAATAAATACAGTTGTAAGATCTCTTAGGTCGTTTTCAAGAGACCTTAAAAGCAGATTAAATATTTTCCAGAGACGCATGCAAATACATACGGCACTCATTAAGGACAGGATTTTTTATTATGCATTGGAACTAATAATCTTTGACATACGGGATGGTGTTCTCTTGGTAACATAGAAAAATTTAAAAGGGTAAATCGAAATGTAATTAAAAATATTTTTCATTAGTAGTCGGTTTAGGAGGCGGCACGGTGGTGTAGTGGTTAGCACAATTGCCTTTCACCTCCAATGTCCAGGTTGGATTCCCGGCCTGGTACGTTTCCCGCCTCTGTGCATGTGGAGTTTGCATGTTCTCCCTGTGCTTAGTGGGTTTCCTCCGTGTACTTCAGTTTCCTCCCACAGTCCAAGCACCTGCAGATTAGGTTAATTGGCGTTCTCTAATTGTGGGATGGTGTGGGAGTCTGTGTATGTGTGTGCCCTGCTATGGATTGGCACAATGTCCGGTGTGTACTTCATATCGTGTTCTAGGTCACCTGGGATAGACTCCAGGCCCCACCGCGACCATGAATATAGGATAAAGTAGTATGGACAATGAGTGACTACATTTACAAATACATAAAAAATAGTAGTTGTTAACATTAGAGATTGTGATTATATTGTAAAAGGATGCTGAGGTTAGACTGCCAGGCAGGAGGTCTAGAAGAAGACCAAAGAGGATATTTATGGATGCAGTGAGGGAGGACATGAAGTTAGTTTGTGTGAGGGAAGAGGATGCACAGGATAGGGTTAGATGGAGGCAGATGATTCACTGTAGCGACCCCTGAAAGGCAACAGCCGAAAGACATAGAAGAAGATATTGCAAACAACACAACCTCAACTGAAAAGCAGTTCAAGGTAAACAAAGGTAAACAAACTACAACAAATTTAGATTTCATTTATGAATTTATTCATTTAGAATAAATTTGTCATCAGTTGACATGGAATGTACCCCAGTATGACTTATATGATGCATCAGAGACAAAGCAGCCCTGATGCTCAGGTTTCCAAGTCAGCTGTAAAATATTGAGGGATTTTGCACACAGCAATGTTCGACCATCTTAAGACCTCTGTCTGTTTTACTTTAAGTAACTTTTAATCCCTGTTAAAAACATTTGACTTTACATACAGAAATATTTACTGGAATATTTATCTGGAAAGGGCGATGAGACGCCTTAAAAAAAAAAAAAAAAAAAACCGAACCATATTGAGGAAACCGGTTTGTTATTACTCAGTGACAGTCTAGAATAGGACACAAGTATGTGATCTGAGTCACACCACTGTTTACTGGAGCTGGATGAACCTGGAAATTTGTCAGGTGTTTTTTTTTTTTTTTTTTTCCCTTTTCTTTTCTTCTCCGAACTACTAGTGTAGTCATATCAAGATAGTGAACAAGAGTGAAGTAACAAGCACTGTGTTAGTTTCAGTTAATGAAACTTAGTTTACTATGTTAGTTTCTATAGCAAGAATCTACACAAGGACTTGTATGTTTCACTGATACTGCGAAAGTTTCTGTGACGAGACGTTTATTTTGCATTTTTGGAGACAGTCTCTATGCAAGCGTCAGAGGTAAATCTGTTCATTGAAATTTTCTTACGTCAGAAAAAGTCTTTAGAACAGAGTAATTTTTGTTTTTTTAGTAATGTCAGCATTTTTTGTGTTTTTAAAATCAGGAAAAAAAAGAAACACTGATGAGGTAAGAACTTTTATATCTGCTTTGACGTAAGTAATAACAGGAAGTAACTTTTGTGGACGTTCCACAACGTTGAAAATAATGAGAAAGAAATGAAAAGTAAAAATGGTATTGAGTAGATGCTTAATGTGAAGATCACCAGCACCTATAACTAATATTTAAGCAGTTACATGTTCAGACATTGATGAGGATTTTGGAAACGTTTGACACTTTCAATGATGGATTCCTGACCGATCGCTTCCTGGTCATGTGTTTGACACTTTAGCTTGTTGCTCGTAGAGATAGGAGACTCCCTGATGTATCCGCTGTCTGCTGTGAGTTTAATGATGCATCAGCATTCTACAGAGAGAGGATGTTCTGCTCTGCACCTGCTGCTGCTCTCTAACCCAACTCCCCGAACACTGCTCTCACACACAGCCTTGAGGGGGGGGGATCCCCCCCCCCCCTTTTTTTTACTATAATGTCATTTTATGCTTGATTGCTTTATGATGATATATTTTTTTAAAATCCAGAACTGGTTCAGCAAGTTGTCACATGGGGAGAGGCAACGAGATTACTCAGTGTATGCAGGGATTTGTTCACACACGGAATCATTCACACAATTTCCTGAGCATTCGTTCCACCTCAGTCCTGTGCCAATCTGTTGAAAGCTGTAAGGGGGGGGAAGGCCTGAGAAAGGAACTTGTGATGACTTGCACAAAATGCAGGAAATCTCCACTGTACATTAACTGACAGGAACTTTTTTTAGTTCCTGCTTGTGTGCTGGGGAAAATCGTATCATGATCATTGTAATTAGTTAATTTAAGGCTTCTGAAGGCATATTTTGGTCATATGGCTAGCGATTAAAACACATTTCCTTATCATCATTTAGAAATAGAATTATATATTTATTCATTTTACACTTAAATTTTTTTTCCATCTTGATAATAAGCGCCTTTAGATACTTTATCTTGCCAATCATTTATTCATTTATCTTTTGTTATAGTCTCATTATCCAAAATATTAATTTATTGCATTAAAACATTATTAAAACATTATTAATACATTAAAACCAGTCAAGCATACTTGGCGTATTTTCTAGACATCTTTGTTTTGATAGATACGTAAGTTGATGGCCCGCTCAGGTTCAAAGAGGACTTGTGGCTTGACAGACAGGAAAGTCAGGAAGTGTTGAACAGCAGCGTAATTTCCCATCCTGTGCTGCATGTACATTTCTATCTAAGGAATGTTTCCCATGTTTCCTAGTCTAATTTTGTATAATCCGTTTGTAAATATTCTCACTCATCCAGGTGAGGTTATTTGGAAGGTGACTCATGTCCCCTGGACTTCTTTCTTGTTTGGTAGAAACATTTCACTAGAAACTACTTGGATGAAGTGTGAAACATTTCAACATGATTCACCTTCCAGATAACTACACCTGGATGACTGAGAAAATTTACAGACTGATTGTACAAAATTAGACTCGTAAAACAGATTTGGTACAATCAGTAAAAATCATAAAAGAATCCAGTCAAATCTCTTGCAATCAGTTTTTCATAAACAGTAATGTGCAACTTTGTACTGCTGTAATTGCTGTATGCTGTATACAGACAAAGTGTGGCTTTTTTCAATCATTATCCAATCCAATTATTTCACCATCATCACATCTTAGCCATAGTTTTGATCAGAAAATACTTGCAGAGATCACTATTATACTGACCAGATGACTAAATTTTGTGACCACCATGTTTGAGAGTCATTCTGATAGCTCTGACCTGTTCATTGACTTAAATATTTGCTATTGCAGATAATCTGTTGTGTTGTGCTGGTCATGTAAATCGTTTTGAGAAAGAGACTTAAAGTTGTGAAAATGTTCAGGATGATTCAAGAAATGCTCCAAAATGTAGTATTTTTCAGTTTTTGTCCCTACTTCATTCTTTTTTATATTATTAAATATTTAGTTTTTCTGTATGGATTGTATGTCTATTCATATTCACTCAACTAGTTTACAGTCAGATTCATGGCAATACAGAGGGGCACATCTGACCTCACAAATAGTGATGTCCTGAAACTACTTTTCTAGATTACTGGCCAGCGATAGAGGCGTGAGTCATATAGAGACACTAGATTTGATTCTGTAGCAATTTCAAACAGCTGTATTTCTTTCAGGTTTTAGAGTATTAAAAGCTACTGTCAGAGCTGCCGTGGCACCGTGACGTGATTGTGGGTTTGTGGCCCCACATCTCTAGCGTTGAAGATTCGATTCCTGTCTCGGGTCTGTGGGTGAAGTTTGCATACTTGGTGGGTGTTCTCCGAGTACTTTAGTTTCCTTCCACAATCCAAAGACATTCACATACTACTGACAATTAACCTAATCTGAAGGAGTGTGTGGATATGCGTGTGTGCCTGAAGGCTCCAGACCTCAAGCAACCCTGTACAGGATAAGCGGTATAGAAAATAAACCAATGTCAGAGCAGAATTTCATCTTCTTTGAAGAGAATTGTGGAAGAGTTCCATCACCACTTTCTGACCCCAGTCAGCAAGAAGCAAGAATTCACCAGCTCTGTGGTTTAAAGCTTTATAGTCCACAAGAAAGAGTTTACTCCAGCTATAGGCCTCTACGTGTAGAGAGACACAGGGGAAACAGCATCTCCAAAGGCTATAGTGCGCTTCAGTGAAAATGCCAGTTCCACTTCTGCTTCTCGCTTTCGGTGGTGGCTGTTACATTACTGTGGCCTTCTCTGTGCACTCAGTTATGTCAAATTAATCAAACTTAAATAAATAGAATAACTTTTTTTTTTTTCATCAATGATGAAAATTATTAGAAATTCTCTCCAAGCAACTTGGTGCTTAATTAACAAAATATTCTAAAATATATATATTATACATATATATATTTTAGAATATTAAATATACTGATTAAATATACTGATTTATGAAATGATTATATGTGAAAATGTTAGTATTTAAAGTATTTGGGCTCACACTGGAAATCTAACTCTGGAGTAATATTTTAAATGAGTGGTTGCTGAAACGGTTAAGGCTCTGCATTTCTGATCAGAAAGTTGGCGGTTCAAGCCCTAGCACCGCCACAGCTGCCACTTGCTTTTAATGATATGGCTGATTGGTGTATTTCTCTGTAGGCTTAGATGTGCTTTTACTTCTGCATTCTCTAATATTTCTAGTCCATTCTCTACATACTTTCTACTCTTGCTTGGTAATTCCTTTAGTAGAAACGTAAGTTAAAGTTGCTGGTTTAAATGAGGCAACAGCTATATTGACGAGACAAAATGATGCATATCAGAGTGTTTTTACATTATGATATATTTAATATTTTATTTTGCCCATTGGCAAAGGTCTCTCTACTGTTTATTTAGCATGTATGGAATGCTAAATTATACTTTTGGGTTCAAAAAAAAAAAAAAAATAAAAATATATATATATATATATATATATATATATATAAATATATATATATATATATATATATATATATATAACTTTGTACTTTTTAACTTTTTTTTGTCCTATTTAAAATGTATTTAAAAAAACATAATTTATTAATTTATAAAAACTGATGGTAAATTTGTCAGTTGCTTTAAAATAACATACCTTACTAGATTTGCGCTTTTAGGGAAATAATTACATTTCATGTGGCAGGGGCCCTCCATTTTGCATAATTGCTCATTTTCATTAGAACAGCATGCTTGGTCATGTCTTATTCTTTACTTATCTTATTCTGTACAACTATAAATACTGAAAGCATCATGCACACATGTAGAGATGGAGGTGAACTGATCACAGTGTGCATATTGGGTCAGCACAAAATGGTGGCTCAGATGTTAGAGCGATCATGTCTAATATCAGATCTTGATCTTGAAGTACATTTTTGGAACTAAAACTGTAGGAAATGTGTCTAGTTTTTCTGTAGTTAAGATTGTTTTCATGCTTATTATTATATTTATAATTACAAATTATATTTGTACGTATGATTAAATTTTTACATTGCAGCACGGTGTAAAAATGTAATTTGAAATCTTTGAAAACACTGATGCCCAGGTTTGCTTTTTTCCCTGTATTGGAAGAGAGAACTGGTATCATGCTCTCCCTTCAGGTTCATGGAGGTGTGATTTGCTTTGTGTAATAAGAGTGTGTTTACGTTTCTACGGCCCAGTTCTCAGGGTTGACTGGTTTACCATGTGTTACTTTCATGTCGTTAGAGAGAGGGAAGTGAGTCAACTGTGTGGAGATTCTTGTCACCACATGTCTTGTGTTGTTTCACATTTGCCTTGACTTGGTTGAGGTGAGGAGCTGCAGATGGAAAATTGTCATTTATATGACTCTGGGTTATATGTGGTGAGCTCCATTGGGTTTTCCAGCAAATTTATATGAATGTTGATCTTTGAAAATAACTGCTGTTTCCCTCCTTTGTGATTCCTTCCTTTTGCAGAAGGACAGAAAGGGTTTCTTTGCCTTCAACCATCAAAATTGGCAGTTAGGAAAAAAATATATAAAAGTGTTAAATGGAATTCCCTTAGTACTTTTGTTTGAACATATATTGATTTAAAGTTGCAGTGAGCTGAATGTAGGTGTTTATATTACTTGCGCAGTAACACGAACTAGACGGACACCTATGACACAACCTTAATCACACAGTGTAATTAACTATTTATTTCTCTTTGAGTTAGTTTGTTGTCCACTTCTATTTCTGCCTCCACAATGCGTTGTCCTGAATGCAGGCAGAACGGCTCAGGGGTTACTGGAATATATTTGCAGCCTCCTCAGTTCAGACCCAGACATCACATAATTACACTAATTAACATCATTATCACTCTTGTGATGAGCACTACTTAGGCCTCCTCTGACCTGACCTCTAAAAAGAAGAGAAATGTTTCCTATCATCATTCTGCGCACTGCATGGAACATAACAGACTGAGAGTTTTGGAAGCAAGCCTGTACATGTACCTGTGTGGGTGCACTCAGAGTTTGATTGTGGTGGTGTTGAAAAAGTGCGATGAAAACTCATTCATTTTTCCATTACGTTGATGAGTGTAGTGAAATGAATCAACGGGGGAGCACAAAAGTCTGTAAGGAATACCTGTCTTTATTTTATTTATTTATTTTCTTTACAATCCTAGCCTTGCTTTCAGGATTGTGTAGAATGCTACTCATGGTATTAAGATAAATGCAATATGAATAAAACTCTTACAGCGCAATTACTATATAATAAAGGCCTATAATACAGAGACTGTAAATATACATAATTCACATTTCTATTGAGTTTAGGAGTGTGTGTGAGATGCCGAGAGCACCTGGGTTCAGACAGATTGCTCTTAGTTTTTACCAAAACTGATCAAAAGGGGGGATTTCCTCTATTCATTTTAAGTGTAAATTTGAGTCTTCAAGAAGAAGGAGGTGTGTCCTCACCATTTCCTCTTAAAGGCTAATAACAAGCTTATATGCACTTCTGTTACTTTATTACTTCAGGAGATGTTTGTTAAATGACTCCCTGGATACACATAAAGACAATGTAGACATCATGAGCAGAAATTGCATAGAATTTATTACAATCTGACAAAACTTCATTTACTCACCTTAGAATTGCTGCACCTTAGATTTCTTTTTTCAGTACAAACCAAAGCAATAAAATCCTTTTAAATTATTACTGTTATAAAACAGATGAGGAATGTGCTATGATCAAACTAGGCTTTATGTAGCAAACAAGCTTTGTGCAACGGGCATGTGCAATCCTGTTGTCAAATCAGCTCTTTGTACAACATTTGACCACTTGTGTGCCATGAGCTGAACAAGAAAGTTGAAGGAACAACTTTCTCTCTAACAGAAAAATGCGCATTGAAAAAAACAAATTCTGTTACAGTGGTGCTAGTGGAGGTTTTGGTGGTGAGGGTGGTGGTTTAATGGGGTACAGTAGATGTACACCAACAGCATAACTTGGTACACACATACAGTGCCTTGCAAAGGTATTCATACTCCCTGAACCCTTCCACATTTTTTCTCGTTACAACGACAAAAGTAAATGTATTTTATTTGAATTATCTGTGATGGACCAACACAAAGTTGCACATAATTGTGAAGTGGAAGGAAAATTAAAAATTTTTTGCAACCAGTTCCGAAGGCAATTGGTTTCACTGGATTTTAGTTAGGGGTATGAAGGGGCTACATACGAATGCATGGCACACTTTTTAGATGTGTGTTTGTAAAAACTTTGAAATACATTTATAATTTTCCTTGTCCTTTACAGTTATGTGCCACTTTGTACTGGCCCATCACATAAAATCCCATTAAAATACATTTACGTTTGTCGTCGTAACGTGACAAAATGTGGAAGACTTCAAGGGGTATGAATGCATTCGCAAGGCACTGTAGTTTTATGATAAAATATATGCACCAGAATGTTTTACCATTTTACTATCATTTTTTTATATTGGAAAGAAGCCTGACTTTCAAAGTGGTCCAGATTGCTGACCAATCTGAAGATGAACTGTCCCAGAGACAAATGGCTGAGAATCTTTAAATATCCCTTTCTACTGTTAACAAAATTATAGTGCACTTTAAAGAAAAGGGCAGAACATCAACGGAGTCACAACTTGGTCACCCTGGGCTTTGTGAAAGATGTCTTTGTGCTGTGTGAAGATCTGTTGAGAACAAACCTCTCATTCTATACCTAGGCAAGTTGTTGCTCTTAAAGCCACTAAACAAAAGTCAACAGCATCTTAAAATAATGTATTAATAACCTTATTTGCTCCCAAAAAAATTTGTTGCTTGTTTTGTTATAAAATACTGGGCGTCTATTTCATTCTTGTGTATACCACATAGACACTAGGAATGGTAATTACTCGTCACCACCTGTAGGATATAAAAAAAAAAAACCTATGTACAGATTCAAGTAAAACTGTGATTCTATATGCATCACAATTTTATAAATATCTCAATGTTTTATTATATGTTACATTTTTAAACCTTTGTTTTATGATTAATGATCTTGATAGTTTTAAAAAATTCAAATACAAGAGTTTAACACTTAACTTTAAATTAAATTTAGCAAAAAAACTACATTTTTACTGAGCAGCACATATCTGCCATAGCAGACACAGACCCTCTCCAGCAGACACAGGATCAGAAACATGAAATAAGCTCAGAAGAAAGTGGAACTAAAAGTTATGACAAGACTAGAAATGATAATCAGTGAATGGTAGTGAAAAGGTCAAACTCTAACTCAAACCCAGATTGCGAGGCACATGAGCAGTAGTGCACTGTGACTTGCATTGCCCACTGGTGGGACTCCCCCCAAATGGTTTTGTTTTTAATTTGAAAACATTAGTTCTCTAGGGTAGTGGCTGAGGTGCGAAAGGTCGGATAAGTATGATATTTTCGATGTAGAAGACTTTTCCGTGTACAGTGTGCAAAGAACAGCATCCACAAGTCTTTTCCTCATTATTTTGTAGACAGTTGCAAGAAGGGGAGATTTGGTGAAAACACTGTGCGGTGACGATGAAACACTTTCTCCTGTAAGCCGTGGTATTGTGATTGATGTTGAAAGTTGAGTGATTACCAAATACTAAAATTAAAATCATGACTAAAAAGGGGAATGATAGACAGCTTACAAACTCTGTAGTAACTTGTGATTTCTGTTGCATTTAGAAATCTTTTAGTTTTTTTTGTATTACACTGCCTGGCCAAAAATTGCACACTTTTAGATTTCTTTCGACTGCTTTTAGCTTTGATTGCAGAGCACAATGTGGTCGCCAATTCATGTGTGAAATTGATTCGTCATGCTCCCAGAACCATTGTCACAATTTTCCTGTCACTAGCGATGAAAACATCAATAGATGTGAAAACCTGGTCATTCAGTACATTCAAATCATCAGCTGACTTCATGATATTGTCCTATAACATTGCTAGCCTAGACCTGACCAACTGAAGCAACCACACATTATAACACTAAACAGCAAATTAAAACCTTTTTTCCTCCACATTAGTGTCAATAAGAAGTGGTTTTCTTATGGCCACACAACTGTTCATTACCAATTCTACGAGTTCATTATCATATTGTGTGTGTTGAAATTCTCTTATTTTCCACTCTTTAACATAGCTGTGATTTCTACTTGGATTACAACTTCTCTATGAAGATGATGGTTTGACATCCTCCTAGCTTTAAGTAATGCACTGGACAGTCTTTTTAACTGAGTTTAAGTAATTTTAATAGTTCCTTTGCTTGATGCTGGTCAATAGTTTGACTGTTCTGAATTGGATACTTTTTGATTGAAGCAGTTTATTTTTTTTCCCTTACCTCTTCAAAATGTGTCGATTTTCTTCCATTGACCGCTCTCTGGTCTTTGTATTGATTTATCATTTTGCAGTCTTCACTAGCAAAACCCAGAGCTAAAACCATACGTAGACATTGAGATCTGTTAATTGTTTAAACACTTAGTCGAAAAGGGCCCACCTGGCCAACAAGAAACACTGGTCAGTTGCCTGTATTTTTATTACTTGAATATGGGTGAGTAAAAAAAAAAAAAAAAGTTCCCTGTTCTAAAGCCTTTGACACATCCACATGTAAATATGAGGAAATAAAGGCTGAAATTTCTATCTCAAATCCAAATGTCTTCACTGTGTTCCAATACCTTCAGCAGAGACCATCAGTTCAGCACTGTTCTTTGAGGTTTTAACAATGTGTTGGACATTTCGTAAGATAATTGCAGTAATTTTAAATCTTCTTATTTGCTTTTTTTGCTTTTTAGTTGTTAATGAGTCTTTGGATAAAGTGTGAACCCATTTGAATTGATTTGTGTTTTAAATTTTGTATTTTTACATCTTGTTCTTATCATGGTCTGGATACATTTTAAGCTTCTTATTGATTATAGCTAGATATAAAAAATTTTAATATAAAAAATTATATTAAAGCTAGCTTAATCTAAAATATATGCGCTAGAAGAATACTGAATCATTGTATACAATGAAGTACTAACATTGGTCCTCCTTTTTTTAGGTTACTGAAAATGGTGGATCGCTTGGCAAATAGCGAAGCTAACTCCAAGCGCATTGGGGTTGTGGAGGGCTGCTTCGGCACAGCTGGCCAACCACTGGCCATCCCGGGCCGTGTGCTGATCGGGGAGGGCGTGCTGACCAAGCTGTGTCGCAAAAAGCCCAAGGCCCGGCAGTTCTTCCTCTTCAATGACATTTTGGTGTATGGCAACATCGTCATCCAGAAGAAGAAGTACAACAAGCAGCACATTATCCCACTAGAGAGCGTTACTATCGACACGGTGGCCGATGAGGGTGAGCTGCGTAACGGCTGGCTCATCAAAACACCAACCAAGTCGTTTGCAGTGTACGCCGCCACAGCCACCGAGAAGTCTGAGTGGATGAATCACATCAACAAGTGTGTGTCAGACCTGCTGGAGAAGAGCGGTAAATCCCCCACAGGGGAGCACGCTGCTGTCTGGGTGCCCGACTCTGAGGCATCAGTGTGCATGCGGTGCCAAAAGGTGAAGTTCACGCCGGTCAGTAGACGCCACCACTGCAGAAAGTGTGGTTTTGTCGTGTGTGGCCCTTGCTCTGAGAAGAAGTTCCTGTTGCCCAGCCAATCATCCAAGCCTGTGCGTGTATGCGAGTACTGCTATGAGCAGCTCTCCTCAGGGGCGACTCTGCCACAACGCTCGAACTCGTACAGCCGCACCAACAACATCTCGGAGGATGAGGATGAAGAAGATAGCAGTGACTGAGAGAAGGAAACCTTCGCATTTGCTATTTTAGGAATATTATCTTAAGTTACGGTCACAGTGTTGTGGTGTCGTGTTTTTCCTTCAAAGGGTTTGAAATTAGCAAATTCTGTGAATGGTGATTTTATTTTTTTTTGGAACAACATAAATGGAATGGCCTGAAATCTTTCCTTCGAATCGTAGACACTATAAGATCGATAGATAAAATGCGCCACAAATACTGATTGCTTTCACAAAAAATTACTTTCTCACTGAGTTCACTTTGCAGGTTCGATTTAACACAACTTCTGACCAAATTCTGAACAATCTCATGATCTCCTGCAGAAAGGTTGACTAATTCTACCTGCTAACTGCACCTAATTTAGTTCATACACATCTATGAAATTTTCGAATCAGTTTAGTGGGTACTTTCCCCAAAATATAAACAAAAAGTTATTTCAAACCACAGTGACACTCACCAGGATACAAAGGTGGGTTGATGGATGGACCATCAACCCACCAGACACGTAACCACATGTACCACCCTGTATCCAATGCTCTCCCGAGTTAATCACAGTGTTCTTTGTCCCATGCGCTTCAAATCACACTCCCCACTGGAGAGCAGAAATGGCCCGGTGCTGTAACTTTTTTGTTCCAGTGCACATTTTTAAATGCTTGTGTAAAGACAGTAAGCTTATTTGCTAATTTCAAGCTCTACAGACAGCTGATTTTATTGTCTAGTTTTCTTTCTCCCCTGATTTCTTCCCAATTCTTTCCATTTTACCAATGAACTGTAGACTCTGCAATGACACTGCTTTTTCCACAGGGAAGAGTTGACTCAGCTTTGGTGCTGACAGTATTTTTTTTTCTAGCTGAATCCCTTCCAGGACTTGTATTTATCACAGTGGGGACAGCAGAAGAAAGAGCGATAGAAAGAAAGATCGAAAGAAAGATGCATATTTTGATAGGTTTATATGTAAAAGTTTCTCTTCCTGTTAGTTTATGCTTTATAATAATACTCTTTGCTAATGACAAATCAGAAGTGTTTCAGTTATAGCAAGTTTTTAAATGTATAGAATGTGGTGATATAGATCGTGATTCCCAAAATATCACCTGACAAAGGCCTTCATTGCCACAGTGCCTTCTTAAATATTTTTTGGTAGAAATTATTGAACCTATAAAAGCCTTTTTTTTTTGGCATATTAGACATGAGAGATTTCCAACTTAAGAAACTTGAAATGCATACAATAAACACATCTGCTTAAATATAAAAAAATATATATATATACATCAAAAGATATTTAGTTGAGTCTAGAAGTCCCCGTTCACAGTGCCGTCCTAAGAGTATTTACCAGTAGATCTTGTTGGCTCTGCACTGTATTCCAGCACTTGACGCAGGCATGGGCACTGAACGTCAGCAGGAGCTGATGTCATCCTCCAATGGACACTTATCAGAGTAAGGCTACACTTGATACCTGTGTGGTCACACTCATATCTCAAACAAAAATAGAGGTGCAGAGCATTATTAGGAAGTAACCTTCACATGACCTTGCCTTGTTCTACTTTTGAATCACACCTGACTACATGCACTAATACTTTGAAGTTATATATGGGTATAATGTTTCATTCCTAATATTGTAAGACTGTTATGATCTAGCTATGCTAATATATAATTGAGAGCAAGGGCTTCAGGTAGAATTACAGCTGAACATGTGAGATTCATTTGCTTTCGTTAGCTTTGTTTACTTTGTCTCTCAATAACATACTTTTCCTGAACTGAAATAAAAAAGGGAAATTAAATGATTTTTTAACATAGGGTCAAGGCTGTTCTAGATCTTTACCTTGATATGCAATGTGAAAATGAATCTCGAATGACAAGCATGTTCCATTGCAATTAATTTGTATTGTGATTTTACCTTTAAATAACCACGGACCCGAGGAACTACTGTGTAATGTCTGTCTAATCTTGGCCTCGTAGTCCAATTTATTGTGTAGATATTTTGACGGTAATGTTGAGCTCCAACTATTCTGCATTTGTGTCACCTGATCATCTCTGGATAAGCTACCGGCACTTTACTGTGTGTGTTAGCGCTCGGCTGGGATGGAGGATCAGCACACACACACACAGGAGCAACAGTGCAGAAAAGTCCAGTAGTTTGACCAATCTTCGACAAGAGTAGCTGAAAGCGCCTAAGGATGCTTGCACTTGTTGGATCCTGTACCAAATGTCAGCGTGTTTGCTGTTGTGTGGACCGCAGGTCTGGCTTTCACCTGACACCAAAACCAGCATATTGGCATGTGGTCAGAATTATGAGTCGTCTTGCTGCCCGATCTAAAACTCTGACATTGCTCACATAAAAAGATGGTGATGAATTCAACAAGTGCAAATGGCAAGGAATCGCAAGAGAATAATGTTCCTTATTTACCTGTGTCTTTTTTTTGTTTGTTTTTGTTTCCTTTACCTGACTGTCACTGAGAACTCTGAAAGGGCTCAAGGATGAATGTCATCCACCTTGTAATTGTTAGATACTAATTTTCAGGAACCGCAAAAAATATAAATGTATATTAATTGTTTACAACCTGTGTCTTGTGTTGTGTACCACACAAACAGTAGGTAGACTGATTAGCGCAATTTGTGATTAGCAATACTTTCTTTATATTTTAGTTTTCACTCACATAGTCTGTTATTAAGCAATTGATCAGTTTGGGATCTAATGCCAAACACAAAAACACTGAGCACACAACAGGACAAACTTTGTGAGAAACTGTTTTGGGGAGATATCATGAATATGAAAGAACATAAGCCAGCTAGCTAGCATAAGCACAAATATAACAAACATGACACTTGACAGCCCAATTGTTTTATTTTTATTTTTTTTCCATGGGCACTATTCCTTTAGTTGTCGATGGGTATTCACCTTTCATTGATTTATGTCATCTTTTGTTTTTTTACATAGAGGTATCTGTGCCCCTTGATTTAACTTAAGTGGTCTTGAGACACGCACACACTACAGGCAATTTGGAGACACTATTTAGTCTACCCTGCATGTCTTTGGACTGTGAGAGGAAACCCACCAGGCACGGGGAAGAATCAGCTAAATAACAAACATTTATTAAAAGGTACAGTGTTTACTACTAACAAATCTATCAGTATCCTTACAGAGGTGAAATTAATGAATTAGCCTGCTGTAATTTACACTTATACTAGTTCTGCAATTTATCATTTTAAACAAGCAACATTGTCCTGCCATTCCTAATAAAAAGAAATAAAATTTAAAGATGAAATTCCTAATAAAGCCAATGTCACCCTTATGTGTATAATAAGTACAGTGTGATATCAACACAGTGCTAAGCTAGCTTAATCTCAGTTTGTGAGAATAACCCAAAGCGGGACACACTTATAATGCTCCATTCTCTCAGAAAGACCTGAGCATTTTAATACATTCAAGTTGCAAGAAGATGCACTCGGGGGAGAAAGACTACAGCATGGATGCGAGAACGCAGGAGATCTGATAAAGGAACTGAAACCGAGAGTAAAGTGCCACCTACTGGAATGTTATGTAATGAGAGTGTAGTTTAAAATAGACATGCTGTACAGTGCAGTGGAATCACAGTCACTCGCTCATCATCTATTCCACTTGTATACAGTGTCATGGAGGCCTTGAGCCTGTCCCAGGAGACTTAGGGCACAAGGCGTGGTACACCCCGAACAGTCTGCCAATTTATCGCAGGACACACAAACACTTACATGCTCATTCACACCCTACGGCTAATTTAGCAACGCCAGTTAGCCTAATCTGCATGTCTCTGGACTGTGGGAGGAAACCGGAGTACCCGGAGGAAACCATGGGAAGAACATGCAAATCCCAGGCACACAGACCCGCGAAGGGAATCAAACCTTCACCCTGGTGCAAGGCAGCAGTGCTGACCACTAAGCCACATGCTGCCACACTCCAAAGTCTGTGATTGTAATTTCCATCAGTGCAAATCACCATCATTTATCAACCAGTTGACAGGTGATTTAAATGTTACGTGTTTAATCCAAACCTCCAAAGCTAAATAAATTGGATCCAACATTTCTGTCGGTGAAATTAAAATGTATACCTGTAATAAATCACCAGAACATGCTGTAAATTACACAAACAACATGTGTAAACATGTGCCAACATCAAAAATAGTCAAGTGGAATGTTAAAGAACAAACCTCTGTAGATTAACATGTATACTGTATACACTTCTGATCTCATCAGCATGCAAAGTACAGGTTTGGAAAGTCAAGGGTTAAATTAATTCAAATTAGTATCATGAGAATCCACGATAAGTGAAATGACAACTGTTTACCAATGTATTCTCACTGTCCACTTTATTAGGAACACCTAGACAACCGCACATCCATGAAGCTGCCTAATCAGACAAACGTGACAGCAACACCATCCATAAAATAATACAGATACCGATCAAAATAGCTTAAGTTAATGCTCACATCAAACATTAGAATGGAGGAACAAATGTGAGCACCGTACAGAGAAGGGGTCAGTGGTCAAGATACATATTTAAAAAACTATTCATAATTAATGATTACTTTGCTTAAGGCAAATGTATGAGACATATTAAGCATTTCTTATAATAATAATAATAATAATAATAATAATAATAATAATAATCCATTTTGATAGCGAAGGTGTTCCACTAACAATTTGACATACCATTCTTATTGTGTTTGTTATTTCATGATTTTTTTTTGCAATAGCTTCAAATACATTTGAAACAGTTCATGAAGATATCTTGTTAAATGATATGATACTGGGATAATCATGAAGAAAGTCACAGAAAATGTACAGTTTTTAAAAGTGTTCTACTTCATTAGTATTCTCCATAAGTAATTATCAAAAATGTCAGTCTATTGCGAGTGGATCTGTGGAAATAATTTTAATGTTAAAATGAGAATATAAGAAGCCCTGCTAAAGTGAGTTAATGATCAATGTGACCATGGCAACTTGGCATAATGATTTTTGTTCAAAATAAATAATACAGAAGTCATTGGCTAAATTACATAGTCATGTGTCTATATAATGTCTATAAATGCTGCAAATATTTTTATGGAAAGAAAAAAACTATAACTGTCTGAAAATGTCAGTTTCTTATACAGGGGTTGGACAATGAAACTGAAACACTGGCCAATTCAGTGTTGGAGGTCTCATTGCTAAATTTGACCAGCCTGGTGGCCAGTTTTTATTGATTGCACATTCCACCAGTAAGAGCAGAGTGTGAAGGTTTAAATAGCAGAGTAATAGCACAGTTTTGCTCAAAATATTGCAATGCACACAACATTATGGGTGCTGTCTGTGACCAAGACAGCAAGTCTTTGTGATGTATCAAGGGCCACGGTATCCAGGGTAATGTCAGCATACCACCAAGAAGGACGAACCACATTCAACAGGAGTAACTGTGGACGCAAGAGGAAACTGTCTGAAAGGGACGTCCGGGTGCCACTGTGCAGGACTTGTCGCTGTCATTCCCAAGACAAATTGATGCTGTATTGGCCGCAAAAAGAGGCCCTACACCATACTACTAAATTAATGTGGTCTAAGACCAGGTGTTTCAGTTGCATTGTCCAACCCATCTTAAAAATAACCCAAACATATAATGTTAAACATCACTCAGCACAGAGGATGCTGGAAGACAGTGGGGATGGAAGCTATTAAATATTTATCCCACTCAGACTTGAGTGAACTGAAATGTTGGACCAGAGTTCCAACCCTTTCTTTATGCCATGGTTTCAATCATCAGATGAGCCATTACAAAAAACTTGTCGCTTGAAAATTGCCCCAAGGTGTACAACAGGGACATTTAGTTGAGGACAGAGTCCAGATCCACTGACCCGAAAGAGAACTTAAAAGAAACTTGCATCCTCCAGTTCATCTAACCAAACTGTGAAGTGCATGAAAAACAATCAGACTAGATATGTGAATAATTAATTTCAATTCAATTTTATTTGTATAGCGCTTTTAACAATTGACAATCAATACTCATGCCTGGATAGATTTTTTTTTTTTTTGCTGTTGTTGCATACTTTCTGAACAAGATATATACAGTGGGTAAAGAAAAGAATCACCACCTTCAAAATAGTCACATTTTGTTGCTTCGCCTGAAATGAAGACAGACACAATGTTTTGTTTTATCCAGCTACATTTACTCAGTGCAATTTTTAACATTTAAGTGAAAGATGTAACACCAAGACGTCAGAAAAATGACTTGTAAACCCTATCAGGTAAAGCTATTCACCTTCTCAATGGTACATAAAGCTTTGAACATCTAAACATTGCAATATTTGCTTATTTGCAGAACTGCTTGAGTTGAGTTAAATTTGATGTGGACCATTTATGGACTGCAGTCTTCAACTCATTCCACACATTTTAAATGGATCGTTTTCCCTTTTCCCCAAATCAAATAAGCTTAACATGTACTCAAACTGGAGAATTAAACTGTTTTATGAAGCTGATAGGTATTAATCGTAAGCTTGAATATATAAGTGCAGTGCTCACTGGAGGCTGATTGTGCATTCTGAAAGGAACTGATTGTTATCTGTCTCGTAACCTCCATTTATTTTAACATCATACTGCTACTCTTGACATCATGCATCGCTGTAGCATTGTGGGACTGCCAGCAAACTTTTTAGTCAAAAGAAGTAATTACTACTCTTTCATACATGTCTAAAATTGTCATACTTTACAGGTTAAATGAGCCCGAAGAGCCTTTATAATTATAAGAGATTATATAAATGATTCCATTTAATCACACATAACACATTCTTATTTCCTCAGGTCACAATAAATTACATCTCCAACCGGAAAGCAGATGAACAACTGGAGATCCCTCATAACCTTAACTAAGCATTCCTCAGAAGATCTTAATAAGTAGCGCTACAGTTATCCCGTGTGGCACTCTCTCTCTCTCTCTCTTATTGTCTATATAGCTTTATCCTGTATTCAGGTTCGTGGGAGTTTGGAGCCTATCCCAGGGACTTAGAGCACAAGGCGAGGTACACCCTGGACAGGGTGCCGATCCATCGCAGGGCACAGACTTAAATACACTCATACATTCACACACTATGGACAAGTTGGGAACGCTAATCGGCATGGACTGCTTTGGACTGTGGGAGGAAACCGGAGTACCCGGAGAAAATCCACCAAGCACGGAGAAAACATGCAAACTCCATGCACGCAGAAACGGGAATTCAGTCTTGCCGGGGATCGAACCCGGACCACAGAGGGTGTAGCACTCATTCTTTCTTTTTTGTCTAATACTACAGAGAGGTTGTGGTTGGGTGCCCACTGAGGTTATTATGATGATTAATATGGAACAATCCTGCTCAAACATACTGCAGATGCTGGAGTGGGATGATGAGCCAGAACCTGGATGACCTGAGCTGTGTCAGCCTGTACTATAATGTTACAGCTGATGTAACTTTTTCATCAATGGCTCTTACAAATACTTTGCAGAACTTTTGTATCTGATATGAGACCATGAGTTATGAGTGGCAATTAGCATTGTACTTCCCGTATATCTATGTTAACAGGAACACTTCAATATACCTCTCCTGAGTGGTTCACACAGAAGCAGTATCTGGCAGACCCAGGTACCGTCTGGTCTGTGGGCACGATGCTGTACAGCTGGTGTGTGGCTCTCTATCTTTCAAAACCAGCAAGCGAAAAAATGCCCATCTGCGCTTCATCTATATGAATGCAAGGAACTGTAAATACTAATTAGCTGTGGTATAATTCATACCTTAACTGTCTATTAAACATGAACGTGATCAGAGAAAGAAACATTTTTAACGAATTTTATTTTATGCTACTACACCTTAATTAACTCCCTGAGATTCCAGACTCCCTGTGATCTCAGGGAGTCTGGAATCCTGCTGAAAAATGTGAATTTTTTTAATTAAAATTTATTTTAAAAAAATATATAATAAAAAAACTTGTTTGAATTCCATGGATGCTCGATTGGATTGAGATCTTAGAAATTTGGAGACCAGATAACCTTGATGCATTGTGTTCACTGTGAATACATTTCTATCACAGTCAGCACTGACTTTTTCCAGCAATTTGTGCTACATTGGCTTTTCTGTGGGACCAGACCAGCACTGCTATATAATTGATAATCAATCTTGTTAGTGCTGTGGCTGATCAGTGAATGCTCTTTATTTCTTTACTGTGATTTAGAATAGGCAGGACAAGCAAGGGGACAGAAAACAGGGACTGCATCTGAAGCCTTCAAATACATTTGACTTTCAGTTAAATTATAAGCCAATCATTTGATTTAAAGTTTTTGTGTTACAGATGGTTTAATAGACTAGCTAATCTTTTATCGTTCAATATTTAAGATCATTTAATGCTGTCAATTTGCATAGAGTTATTCTCATATGTTTCATTCATAATGTTTTTAAAAAAGAAAAAATTCTTTTAAATGAAAGAAAATTGTGTTAAACATTATACTGTATCTAGGAACCCACTGAATTGTAAATAGATGTCAATATCATTGGGAAATATCGCACGAGAGGCCGTGCTGTTGTACTGAATGCCAGCACGACTGTGATGCTGTCCTTAGCAGGACGTTTCAAAGCCATGTGATATTCAATATAACTGCATAAACCAGTATGCTATTGCTTTTATACAATAGTTCCACAAATACAATTTCTTATCAACAGATTATAATGTGTTAGTGCATTTAACCTGTTCTAACATTTTTTCATCTCCTACCAGAATTTTCTATGAGTTGCAAAAATTGACAGTTATATCAGTTTCCATTATTTTCTCAATATCACCTATCTACAGCTTTGAAAGGTGTTAGCACTTCAAAAAAATACAGTAACGTTATAGATGGTGGTTCTACAAACTATTCAGATATTTATTTGCAAAAAAAGAAAAAAAATTAACCATTTTTTATTTTCTTTCCACTTCACAATCATGTGCAACACTATTCCATTTACATTTACAATTACATCACAATACTAATATTACTGGGATGTGCAAATCAAATCAAAACAAATATATATAAAAAATAAATAAGTAAAATAAAATAATAAAAATCGTTCAAGACAAATGAGAACCAGTGCGGTGAAAACATCAATTATCTTTCCTCAAATGTTGAGTTTTCGGGGAGGCAGGAGAGGTACTGCCCCCCAGCGGCTAAAATATGTCACTACACTAAGTCTAAGATTGGTCCAAACATTTGTTGTACATGTATTTGTTACGTGTTGGGAAAAAAGAAAAACAACAGTATCATGTGAACATATAGACAGATTTAAACTAAAAGGAAAATTAAGGTCAGAATGTGGCGGCAATACAGCACAGTGAATGCCAAACACCGGTAAAAAAAAAAAAAAACGAAGACAAGACAATAAGTCGTTAAGAAATGGGAAATCTTTACTGCATTAGAAACTTTAACGTCCTTAATTTAGCGTCCTTTTTCCCTTTGCCGATGTTTCACTGTTGTAACTGATCGTCACATTACCTTGGTGTGGTAGTACCACTGTTGGCCGCTAGAGCTCCCTGCACTGATTCAACGTTTAATTTTATTTGTCACATACAGTCATACACAGTACGATATGCAGGGAAATGCTTATATACCCGCCAGCGACCTTAAAAAAAGCAATAATAAATATATTATGGAATAAATTAAGAAATAAAATATAGGAAACCTTATTTATAGAAAATATAGCTATAGAATATAAGAACAAAATATTATATCCCAATATATTCCAATTCAGAACAACATACTCTCCATACTGATCCCCATTCAGAACAACAGTGGCTCTACTGTAGTGGAGTAACTGATTTCTACAAATTACTATTCAAAGTCATCTTATCATTCAATACACTTAGAAATATACACAGTCACTTGGCACCATGTTTGTCATTGAACATTATAGTTACTTCATCCATCCATCTAGGAACCTCTGTGATCCAACTAGGGACCATAAACGGCAATGGTGCCCATCGTATTTATTCCAATTCTCACAACCGTGGCAGAACATCCAGTCAACATTCACACATGTATTCTCACACTACAGGCAATTTGGGAAGCCAATTATCCTAATCTGCATCGCTTTGGACAGAGGAAACCCACCAAGCACAGAGGGAGAACATGCTAACTTGCACACAGACCCTGGGGTGGGAATCAAACCTGGAACCTGGAGGTTTTAAATATATATAGACTACTGGTAGTTCCCAGAATATCAAAATCCACAAAAGGAGGTAGGGCATTTTCATATTTAGCTCCAAAGCTTGGGAATAGCCTTCCTGACAGTGTTCGGGGCTCAGACACAGTTTCCCAATTTAAAAGTAGACTCAAGACGCATCTCTTTAATCTGGCATACACATAATTCATTTCTTTACCTCATACTCCGGTACATCTATCCTGAATGGCAACCACGCTAATTCTTTTCACCTCTCTTTATTTTCCCACCCATCCCGAGGCATCTGGAGATTGTGCCAGCTTCAGTAGACAGAGGCCAACCCTGCGAGGATCATGAGGCATCCAGAGAAGGACCTGCTCCAGCTGGATTCTTCTTCATGTTGGTTTGGATCTACACATGCTGCTCCTGAGCTCCCAGTGATCCAGACCCCATCTGCCCTCTGCACCTGCTGATTAATCCCTGTGCTGAACTGGACTTTGTGTTAATTTAAATAACTTCTGTTATATCGAACTTTCAGCTGCATAACACACATGATGTTATACAATTTTTGATGTTATCACCCAAATGAGGATGGGTTCCCTGTTGAGTCTGGTTCCTCTCAAGGTTTCTTCCTATTGCCATCACAGGGAGTTTTTCCTTGCCACTGTCGCCGTCACCCTTGACTTGCTCATCAGGGACAATCTCAATACACATTTTTCTTACACATATATACACTTCCATAATTTTTTTTTTCTTTTCTTTTCATTTCTGTGAAGCTGCTTTGAGACGATGACCATTGTTAAAAGCACTATAGAAATAAAATTGAGCTGAATTGAATTGAATTGATGTGCATCGTGGGAACTGGAATCTGAAACCAAATGATGACAGAACACAGAATCAAGACCACAACAACCAGGCATAAATACAGGAAGATCATGACAAGTCATGACATCACTTTACTGATCAGATTAGAAAGGGGGGAAACATCAGTTTAAAGTCTTTCCTTTATAATAAGCTTCCTTTGATAAAACAATTAATTTAAATGCATGTGTAGCAAATGAAGCTGTATTAGATTATTTGTTAAACTGGAGCTGATGACCGGATGCAAGTGTCTTTTTTCTTTTTTAACTTAAATTGGATGATGCTGGAGTGTAGTGTAGTGTGTATGTGTGTCTATGTGTATGTGTGCACATGATGGATTGGTTCAGGGTGTATCCCTCCTCTTGCCCAAAGTGTTCTGGGATAGTCTCCAGGCTCCCTCCAACCCTGTATCAGGTTAAGCGGTAGAGACTATGAATGCTTTGTTCCACTCAAATACTTTGGTCAGTCTGGATCTGGATTATCATTTGCCAGTTAATGACCACTGCTGTAGAGACCACCCAACAACTGCCATGATGTTTAAACCTTCGTCCTGGAGGAACATTGTTACGTTTCACTGTGTACTAACTGTATATGGTTGAAGTGACAACAAAGCCTACTTGAACTTTATCTTGAACCATACAGTATATCAGTATATGTGTGTGCCTGTGTGTGTGTGTGTGTGTGTGTGTGTGTGTGTGTGTGTGTGTGTGTGTGTGTGTGTGTGTGTGTGTGTGTGTGTGTGTGTGTGTGTGTGTGTGCAACTTGTTTAAAAGAAGACTACTAATCAATCAAGAATTGTATTTGCAAATTGTATTTTAAAAATAACTAAAATTTTATCTACTTATTACCAAATAATTAAAATAAAGACAGTGGTATTCAGCTAACACTTTATATTCACTTTTTCTAACTTGAGAATATTCTTATGACTTGGTATCCTGCCAGTGGCTAAATGATCCATAACATTGACATAAATGCTGTAAATATCTCATGGGAACTCTGATATTTTTATACTAGAGAGGAAATAGGGACATACAAATCTCTTGATGCTACAACTTTGGGCACATTGAAGATGTAATGTTTCTCAATTAGAGCACTGAGGATACTCTAACACTGAAAGCCAAGTTGCTGCCCAAACAGGTGCCACAAACTCATTTATTAGTTAAACAAAGCTATCTAAGCATGAAAATGTTTAATTAGCAGGCCAACTTCACTAATTTGATGATTAATTTCTTAGATGTGATGAAATGGGAATTGCATTTCCATGCTCCTCGGTAGTACTATTTCTCCTAGTTGTCTGTATCCACAAACATAATCTTTTTTGTTTTGTTCTTTTTTTGTTACAGTATGTAATATATATTGCAAAAAAAAATTTCTCATGAAGACGCTTTCAATCATGACAACCAATAGAACAAGATAACATTTCAGAAAACTACTTTTACAAAGTATCCCACATCACTTTATTTAGTAAATTCTAATAAAAAAATAGTTTTTTTTTTTTGGTAGACTATATTGAAAATAATTATAATTATACGATTACACTATACAACATTTGGCTTCTTGTTATAAGGGTCTAAAAACAGAGTCATTCAAGTGTTGGGAGACTGCTAAGAGATGGAGGTTTCCCTGGTTCCTCTCAAGGTTTCTATCTCATGTCTTCTCAGGATGATTTTCCTTCATAATTGTGCCAGTAGCTGAATCCATATACAATCTAATCAACAACTTCCTTAAGGATCGTCTTCAGGTCTTGGCTAAGTTTTCATCAGCTGTATTAAGTGCCTTAAACTGATTACTTACAGTATGATTACTGTGTTGCAGTAACTGATTAAGGGTTCATCATGTTGAGTTTAACAAGGTGGGGAAAAAATGACCCATGGTTTTGATTGATATGCATCTGTCAGCTAACTGTGGATTTATTTTGTGTGAGGAACCATAATTATGAATTATGTTCCACACTTGAAATCTTAGCGATCACCTAAGTGGTGAGTTTTTTTGTTAGACCAATAATATAATATACGAGTTAGTCACCTAAAATGTAAATTGTTTATACTAATTTATATGCAACATAGATTCAATCTACAAAGAAGTATGTGTTCCAACTTCAATGTATTATTTGTCTGCATATATTACAGTGCTGTGTTAATTTTATTTGACAAATTAAATAACTCAGTGATGGCAAAGGACAACAAGCTAATGCTAAGACTAACATAAATCACTTACAATTAATCACTGGTGCTAAATACACTTTACAAATGCAAATTCTGGAGCTATTACTAATTGACATATGTACTCAAGTCATACTGTTGTCATGTCATGATCTGAGATTGGTTGTTCATACCTGACACTGAGTTTAACAGCTTGTATATCTCTGCTTGTCGCAGCTGTGCTGGTGAGCGGTCTCTACTCTTGATACTATGGAGCGCTCTCCAGTTGAAATGAACCAAATACCCCAAAAAGAGAGGGGTGTCCGTGATCACCATTTATATTTAACATGATAATATAAACATCACTTCTTAATCATAAAAATCACTTTTGGCTTAAAATTAAAAAGGCCTACTTTAAACAGAGAATTTAACAGTTTCCACATCCACCTAATCTGAGAAATTTGATGGGGCACAACCCCCCTTAAGTTAAATGGGCATGACGCCTGTAATTCCAGTGTTCTAAATGATGTGAGTATAGGAGGCATATTTTGCTATTTGTCAGTTCTAGTCATTATGCTGTATCACACTTTTGACGCTATGGCTTCATGCTAATCTGATTACATGGCCTAACCTGTTCATTGATGATGTGTTCAGAGACTTGCTGTTGAAGCAGAACAATATTTTTAAAAATAAAACAGACAAAAACTAACCAAAAACAAACATTACAAATGTAACTTTCAAAGCAGTGAAGGTTTGTTTAATTTATCATTTGAGAAAATTTCAGGTTTCACCGACAGTTAACCATTTTATGAAGTACAAAGAGTAGTGTTAAAAAAGCTGGTGTCAGTGACTGTTGTAAGTAATGCACCCTATTTGTCAAAAGAATAAATAAACACTAGTTGAACATGTATACCTATATTTGAAACACTGAATTTTATGCTCTTAGGATATTTGTGCCTTTTTGTACTGCCTTGTTTTCTAAAGCTGAACAATATAAAATGAACAAAATTTATAAATGAACATTCTTGCTGGATGGAGTATAAAAAAGCACTGCTCCTCCATCACTTACTTTATTTGGCTATTTAAATTTAATTAGTTACTGTATATCACTGGCAAGAACCTCTGGCTCAAAGTAAGAATAAGACTCGAATTAGGATTGTGAATCCCAAAGCACTTGTTTTCAGGTTAAAATATAAGATGGACCATAGTATTAAATATATATGTTGTTATATGTTAAAACAAATAGTCTTAAGGGCAAATAGAGTTTAGGCTTTGCATTAATTACTAAAATAATCCACTTCAGAGTAAAAAATCTCTTTGTGTAGATTAGCTGTCTTAAATTGTCCAAAAACAAGTTCTTGAAGGTGATGTTCCCTAAAATGATTGAGATCCTAAGCTCCTTAGTGATAGAAGTAGGTGAAACAATATCAATGTAGTGACCAGAAATGGATGTATAGCAAATTAAGTGTATTTGAAATGTAATCATACTGTGAGATAACATAACTGTGCTTTTTCTCTCTACAGTACATATTAATTCAGGGCTGTTAGAAGATGCAGCACTTGATGTACAGAACAGTTTTGAGGAAGTGTGAGTGTATGCCTGACCCATCTCTTAGACTCCAATCATGCTGTATATTAGCTTACCTATTTATTTCCAGAAGTCAGCCTCCTGGTAGTGAAAGAAGCACCAGTGACATGCTGGCAAAAAAAACAAGATGTCTGCAGCACATAATTTAAGTCAAGAGATTTTGAGCCATGCCTTTCATGTGACTGATCACAAAGCATTTATAGCCCTGTCACAGTGACAAATAAATCTAGAGACTACAAATGAGTTGACTCTACTTCTTGAGGGAAAAAAGAAAGAATGAAAAGAAATTTCTGCTTCTTTTAAAAAGTATCGTGCAACACCCACCAACACAATAACAGTCCACTAACTTAATAAACTACAAACATTAAAGTAATCTGCAGCTTTTAATTCAATAATCGCACAAACAAAATAAATGTACCACAAACATATTACATTTGTGGAAATTTGAAAGCTGAAGATTTTCACCTTGCCACAAACAGAAAACAAAATGTGGGGGCTTTTATTATGTTGGTGGGTATTACATACAGTACCTTATTTTACAACATACAGTAATCATGAAATTTGGACAGAATTAATGTTGTTGAATGGATAAGTACTTTGACCATATTCCAACACCAAATCCCTGCAAGATGTAAAATGTTCTTCCCTTTTCATTTCATTTATTTGACACACTCTACTGAGAACATTTTCAGAGAAAACTATGGCAACAGTACAGTACAGTGTTTCCGCATGAGTGAGCAATCAATCAGATTAATACTATTCCTAAACTATTATGGAAAAATACATAACCTGCATCACTGACCATTGCATCTTTAGGTTAAATAACTACATTCACATGAATTTGTATTATTGGTATACAGTATCTACATATCTATTTATCTATGTGCCTGTCTAGGGTTAATAAATGATAAGAAATGTTAAGAAAATTGATTGTAATCCATTTTAAGAAACCCTCGGAACACCCTAATGCAGAAAACTTGCAAGTGTCTGAAAACTTACTGTACAGTCAGCGCAGTATATCTGGTGTCGTGAAAAAATATTTGCCCACTTCAACACTTAACAATGTGAATATTACACAAAGATAACCAAAGTAAATACAAAATGCAGTTTTTAAATGATTATTTCATTTTCTATGGGAAAAAAACTGTCAAACAACTAGTTCAATTATAAATTAAATTTATCACACCCAGGAGTGATTGCTGCCAGACCTGCTGAATTAAGAAATCACTTAAATACTTAAAAACCTGTCTGATAAAGTGAAGCATGCTAAAATATCTAAAAATAAATAAATAAAATAAAGCAACGTGATCTAAAGAAATTCAAGAACCAAAGATGAGAAACAAAGTTATTGTCATGGATTAGTCTAGAAAGGGTTACAAAGACATTTACAGTATAAGGCTTTGGGATTTCAGCAAACCACAGAACAAGCCATTATCCAAATGGAGAAAACCTGAAACAGTGGTGAACCTTCCCAGCAGTGGCTGCCATGCCAAAATTATTTCAAAAACACAAAGAACACACCCATGAGCTCATAAAAGCTCCCAGAACTAGTGTTAATTTTGTCACCTATTTTTGTCTTAATCTTAGTCCCGGAATAAATATCCCTGCTAGTTTTTATCATATTTAATCAAATATGACTTTAATCCTATTTTTTCCCCTGTTTTAGTCAACCAAAAGTTTAGATATTTTAGTCTAGTTTTAGTGAAAGGAGCCTTTTAAGTATTTTAGTCTAGTTTTAGTCAATGGAAACGTAACATTTTAGCAATAAGATTATTATTAATTAACCCTACAGTCAATCTAATCTAGCCAAAACCATTTTTTAAGGTTTTTCACAAAATAATTATTTTAACATTTAAAATGCACTTTTTCATCTGATGTTTTCAGCTAAGTATATTTATTTTTAACCACAACAGCAACTGCTGCATGTCCATATTTATTTTTGACTACAAAACAATAGTAGTAGTATGGACAATACCAGTGTTTTGAAAGTTTTTTTATTTATTTTTTTTTTTAATGAATTTACACACTTGGCCTGTTGTAGGGATAGGTCCTATGGATCACAATCATTTGCTAACCTATTAGATTCATGTATTTGGCAACTTTTTAACTATAAAATCAAATAAAATACATCACGACATAATTATGTTAACATGTGGTAACATAATTACCACAAAGAGGCTGTAAAACTGGATGATTTTTATGGTATGTCTTGATGTGTCTCTTCAGGTTTGTGGAATTTTTTCTAGCAGTTGTGTGCCCACACTGTTTCCCCTCTCTGATATTACCACACATCTGTTTCTTTTCTCTGATTCAATATGAAGAAAATGTGCCCAAATATCGACTTCCTTTCACCCAAGTACTGTAATACTGCTGTAATGACAAAGAGTTAAAGATGACTGAGCTTGTAACATCACGTCACTCCATGCACAAACTACTCGGGAAATACTGCTGTTCATGCTGTAATGAATAAACACCGGATTGCAGCGGATTGTGACAAAAATTATATGTTGGCAAAAATAAAGACAGATGTTTTATTAGTTTTTATTTTTTTTAAACCACATTTTAGTCTCGTCTTTTTTCATCAACAATATTCCATGCTGATTTCATCACTGTCACTGTTCATAAATATCCGTTACGTCTTGTCATCGTCTCGCCTTAGTCACAAGAAAAAAGGTCGTCAACAAATATTTTTCACTAACGCTACTCAGTGTTTTCATTTAACACTACCCAGAACAACACAACATAACTGTAGTCTCACTTGCCTCAGTAAAGATCAGTATTCATGATTCAACAATAAGAAAGAAACTGGGCAAAATGGCATGCATGGGAGAGTTCAAAGGCAAAAGACACTGCTGGCCAAAAAGAACACAAAGCTGTTTCCAATTTGCAAAAAAAAAAAAATACAGTGGAATCTTGGATTACAAACGTAATTCGTTCCGGAAGCGGGCTCGTATATCAAAACACTCGCAAACTAAATCGTATTTTCTCATGCGTTTTTTTAACTGAGTGCAGACTAATGGGATCACTGCTGTAAGGTAAAAAATATATATATAATTAACCAGCACTTTACCTTTGAAAAGAATCGTGAAAGAGCAGTGTTTCTGTGTAGAGCAGAGAGTGTGTGTGTGTCTGTGTGTGTGAAAGCAACAGGGTCGTGTGAAGGCGGCGGGAGGGGGCGGGTTTCACCGTATCTTAATTATCAGCAAGAATTTTGGGGCAAATATTACGTGGATTGATGACTTCTGGCCATCCGTTTGTGATCTCAGCCTCAAGTGTACTTGAGTTAAGCAACAGGACAAAGATCCAAAACACAACAGCAAGCTGTCATGGCGTGCGCCTGTGATGGGCGTGCGCCCAAATCTATTATCGCCCCTCGCCCACTTTGTAGGCTCCCTACGTAGGCGGCACCCCTTCTGCAGGTGTGCGAAGGGACGGGGCCGCCTATGCGGGCCAGCTGGCAGTGATTAACGTTAATAGAATCTCGGGCTTGCTCCGCATTATAAAAGCAAGGTGCAGAGTTTAGTCCAGGGTCCGAGAAGAGCGTAACGCGGTGGAGCTCGAGAGTGGCATGGGAGTGGGAAAATGGAATGTGCCCCAGAGACTTAAAAAGGACATTGGATTTCCGCCCTTTGATCTCCGCGCTGAGGACAACGCGGGAAAGAGCTGTGCGAGCTCCCACGGCATCCTTCGCTCCCGCGTCGAGCCCGCCTTCGTGTCCTCGCCGCCTGAGGCCGCACCCACAGAGAGCTGGGAGGGGCCAGGCCGGCCATCGACAGTGGGGAGGAACCACCCAGGGAGCGTGCAGAAGCGCTGCCTCACGTGCTCCATACGGCCACTCCGCCCACCACCGCATGCCAGCTGGGCACTGCCTCGGACTCATCATTCCTTCCCTTTCTCTCCGTCCTCCCTCCTTTTACCCTTTCCTTCCCTATTTATTCCTAATAAATTACACTTTTCCTATAAGATCTCGCCTCGTGTCTGTGTTTCATGGTGCCGCCCGTGTAACTTTGGGTCGAACCCGTTACCCAAGTCCAATGCTGAATGGCTCAAAAAATAATAATAATAATAAGGTTTGGTGCAGTCTAAATGTCAGGGATCAGCCCTAGAGGGCGCCAAATCGCCCAGACTCCATTTTGTGTTTTGTGTTCATTTGTAGTTTTGTGTAAAACTCCATGTCCCAGAATGCACCTGGGTCATGTGATGTGGCGCTCACCTGAACTGAGGTTGCTAATTAGTGTTTTTGTTATAAATGTTCCTGAGTTCAATTTAGTCTTGTCTTGCATCTGTTCGTTTTGGGTTACTGTTTGTTCTTTGTTCATCTAAGGTTCCTGTTGGTTTTGGTATGTTGTTTGGCTCTGTGTTCTCCCTGCTCCCTGTGTTCTCCCTGCTCCCTGTGTTCTCCCTTGCTCCCTGTGTTCTCCCTTGCTCCCTGTGTTCTCCCTTGCTCCCTGTGTTCTCCCTTGCTCCCTGTGTTCTCCCTTGCTTCGTGTTCTCCCTTGCTCCGTGTTCTCCCTTGCTCCGTGTTCTCCTAGTCGGTCTGTCTCTGTCAGTTTGTAATGTCTAGTTCAGTGTAGCTCCATGTTTAGTTCATTCTGGGTTAAAGTTCATGTCTGTTCTTTTGGTTCCCTGTTTTGTGTCTCATTAAAACCCTTTTGATTACCTTCACCTCTGCTATCATGCCTCTCCTTCACCCGGCAAACAGTACCCGTTACAGAATGCAAGACCTAAAAAGTAATTTAGCAGAGGAGCCTCCCCTGGGAAATTTTTGGGGGGTTGCTATGACCGTGACGCCAGGGCAAGCGACATTCGTGGGAAGTCGGCTTGCTCTCCTACTTGGAGCAGGCTGGAGCGAGTGAAGCAACTGCCGGCGGAGCGCCTCGGAAGGAGTCTGTGTGTCCTCAAAAGGAGGAGAGCGAGGAGCATCAACAGCAGAGGCTAGTGCTCCAAAAGCTGGCAGGTCAGATCATCCAACAGATCAATGTGTGCAGATCCACAAATGATCAAGAAGGGATGCAAGCCCTGCTGGAGATGGGCGCACTGCTCCAGAACCAGCTCACCAAGCTCAACACACAAACTCCAGTCCGCCTCAGTGGAGGCCCTGAATCTCCGGTCCGCCTCAGTGGAGGCCCTGAATCTCCGGTCCGCCTCAGTGGAGGCCCTGAATCTCCGGTCCGCCTCAGTGGAGGCCCTGAATCTCCGGTCCGCCTCAGTGGAGGACCTGAATCTCCGGTCCGCCTCAGTGGAGGCCCTGAATCTCCGGTCCGCCTCAGTGGAGGCCCAGACTGGCCAGAGAGCCCCGCTGTGGGCCCAGACCTGCCAGAGAGCCCCGAAAGGCATGAGCCAGCTTCTCCGTTGTTTTGCATCAACGAGGTCAGCGAGCTTCCTCTTCCTCCGCCGCCGCCGTCCTGCGCTGCCGAGGTCAGCGAGCTGTCTCCGCCACTGCCGTCCTGCATCGAGGAGGACAGTGAGCTGCCTCCGCCGCCGCACGAGTTCGAGGACGGCGTGCTCCTGCCGCCGCCTCCGCACGGGTTCGAGGACGCCGTGCTCCTGCCTCCGCATGGGTTCGAGGACCTCAGCCTTGGATTAATCTCCTTAGCATTCCAAGGGAAAAGGCCTTGCAGCCTCACTGTGGGGAGGACGGTTCTGGGACCTTGGGGAGGGTGTCCGGGTCCTCCTTTGGCGCCCCGGTGGTGCGCCTCTTGCGGGGGGGGTTAAATGTCAGGGATCACCCCTAGAGGGCGCCAAATCGCCCACAGACTCCATTTTGTGTTTTGTGTTCATTTGTAGTTTTGTGTAAAACTCCATGTCCCAGAATGCACCTCGGTCAGGTGATGTGGCGCTCACCTGAACTGAGGTTGCTAATTAGTGTTTTTGTTATAAATGTTCCTGAGTTCATTTTAGTCTTGTCTTGCATCTGTTCGTTTTGGGTTACTGTTTGTTCTTTGTTCATCTAAGGTTCCTGTTGGTTTTGGTATGTTTGGCTCTGTGTTCTCCCTTGCTCCCTGTGTTCTCCTAGTCTGTCTGTCTCTGTCAGTTTGTAATGTCTAGTTCAGTGTAGCTCCATGTTTAGGTTATTCTGGTTTAAGTTCATGTTCTGTTCCGATTGTTCCCTGTTTTGTCTTTAATAAACCCTTTTGATCACCTTCACCTCTGCTATCTATGCCACTCCTTCATCCGGCAAACAGTACCCGTTACACTAGTCAAAGTCCAGACTTCTGATTGAGATGCTTAAACAGCTTATTCATGTTCAAAAAATCCAACTAAAACAATTCTGTGTAAAAGAATGGGTCAATATTCCCCCACAGTGATGTGAAAGACTATGCCAGTTATTACAAATGTTTGATTGCAGTTTAGATTTAGGGGCAATTACTTTTTCACATTGGTCTAGGAAGCTGTCACATTGGACAGCTTTTTTTTCTCCTAATAAATTAAATCATACTGTATACTTGATTTTTGTATGGTACCAGTTGTAGGGATGAGCAGGCCCCCAAAGAGTCGGTCACATTCCAGAACCCTCTCCCAGCCTCAATGGTGCCATCTCGCTAATCTTATCTGCCCTTTGAGACAAGGTAGCATCTCTAATATGAAGAAGCGGGAAACTTAGCCAAGCTTGGGGAAGAAAGTCTACTGCACCTGGAGCCATAAAAGTCCATGCGACCTCGAACTGCAACGGTGTAAATTGGCAATCTGATAAACAAAGGAGGCAGTTTTGCATCTCTGAGTGGGGGAAAACCCTCCCTAACTCAGACCACTGGCCATCTCATTGACCCCAGGACACAGGATGTTTCGTGTTCCTCCAGATGCCTTTCAATGAACAAAGAGGCATACGGCAGAGACACTATTTAAACAATCTTTAAATAAAGCCAGTAGAGCAAAGTGCTATATATATATTCAGTACGTTTTATATTTGGGTGTTATGTTTGACTATTCTGCATAACTTTAAAGTATTATCAGCATTTACAAACCCCTTTTATTAAACAAAGGTATAAATGGGTGTGTAAGATAGGGGATGTGAGGTATCAATCGAGAGCTTGATGGTACAGTGGAGTTACACAGAAAATTGGTCGCATGAACAAGAGCTCATGTAAAATTACTTTATAAAAGGTAGTAAAACTCGAATCAGATGTGCCCCACGTGACAGCCAAAAACCTGGCCTAATGTATGCACAAAACGGGGAACCATGTGAGGTGTGGCTAAGCCCCGCAACCAATTGGACCAATCATCTGTGGGATGGACTGACACAAAGGGGTCAAAACTCAGTGTCCGAACACATCTTCACGTCGATTCGTCGGTCTTCATCATGGACATCTGAAGGAGGCAAGCTTGCCCTCGCGGCACTACACTGCCTTTGCTGACGTCATCTTTTTTTTTTTCAAGAACTCACAATGAGATTTTGTGCCAGAACTCCTGCAATGAAGAAACCCACAGAAGAAGTTCCAGAGTGCCGTCATCGGTAACCAGGCAACCAAGCCTCACCGAAGGGCTTTCCCGAAAGACGTCATTTCAACCCCAGCGCACCACCGTAACGCAAGTATACAAACAAAGCTGCATACCTTGCTGGAAATTGGTGCTCTTGTGACTTTCTTTGATCTAGTAAACAGTACTAGATGAAATTCATTAACTTGCACCCTCCAAACTGTTGGTATGTTTGTGTGCCTGTGCGGGCGTGTGTTCAAGTGTCATGGTTTCATGTATCATAGATTGAACAAATAAATTCTTGTTTCTTTATAAAGAACTGTTGTCTTGGTCATGTATTTTAAAATCTAAACATTTTCCTAGACTTACGTTATCTTGTTCGTAATTATGTAAATACCAGATTTTGTATTATCATCGTCAGCCGGGGGATAAACAGAAGATAACATACATTAAGTCATACTAAAGGCTGGATGGGTAGTTGATAAAGTGTATGCTATAAATTTTAATTCAGTTTAACACAATTAGCCCGAATCATTAACAATTCGATATACCTCTGACCCAGAGCTAAACATTAAAATGTCCTAACATTATGTACTAAAACCCTTAGAGTCAAAAAGTTTTTTTTCTTTTTTTAATACTTTGTAAAACAACACTGAAGCCATCAGAAATATGCAATAATCTCCTCTGACCAGTTGATATTGAGATGTGTCTGCTGCTTATGCTCTGTAAACCCTTCATAATGGCTCTAATCAGAGGTGTTGTTTGTTAATTAGTGATTTTTCAGGCTGGTATCTATAAATGAACTTCTCCTCCGCAGCAGAGGTAAGGTTTGGCCTTGCTTTCCTGGGATGGTCTTCATGAGAGCCAGTTTCATCATGGTGCTGGATGGGTTTTGCAAATGCACTTGAAAACACTGTTCTTACAAGAACTATTCCAGAAAAGCTGACGTTAATGTCTTAAAATAGCAACTGACTGTTGTTATTGTTACATAATTACTTAATGGCATATGTGTTATTTCATTGTTCTGAAAAAAATCCAGTATTATTCTGGAATGTAGAAAATAGATCAAAACTTGTGTCCAGACTTCTGACTGTTACACTGATCAGCCATAACATTACAACACAAAACATGTCCATTGGGTGCTTTTGATTGTGGGGTGAACCTCCATGGATTGGATTTGTTTGTCTGGCACATCCCATGGGTGCTTGATGGGATTGTGATCAGGGAAGTTTCGAGGAAGTGTTGTCAGCCTTGGGCCTTTTGCCTGTTGATCTCCCTGTGCAGCAGGCTGTGCTGTACAAACATTCATTCATTCATTCATTCATTCATTCATTCATTCACTTAAACAAAGTTTTATTTAAATGATTATTATATTATTATTATTTGTTTTCTGCACCTAATTAAAGGTATAGAGCAGCTATTTTTCACTCTCTATGCATTGTGAGCACAGTTAGGATATGAATGAGAATGTCTTGAAACCAAAATGGCAGAAATTGAAAGTGTTATCTAAATGTTTCATGCTATGTGTATGTGTTAAATGTGTTACAATTTAATAGTTTACCATTTAATATTTATACCAGACATTTGGGTATACCACAAAAATAAAAAAGTATATTTTTATAATAAAGAAATACTAAGTTCAAGAGTGAGGGATGACTACAGTCATGTTATGGGCTTTTGACTGATTTGAATATTCACATATAACTTAATAATATTATTTATTTAAATCTTTGTTACTACTATGCAAATTTTTGAAACAAACAACAAAAAAAAAAAATCCAAAACATGTGTATAGCAGCAAAAAAAAAAAAAAAAAAAAAAAAAAAAAATTCAATGAAAATTATATTAAATTTGGTCATACTGTAGTAGTGGCCAACATGCTGGTACACAGTTCTGTCAGCTTGAGATCGAGCTCTAATCTTATCAGTGCAACTGGGTTTTGATTTGTAACATATAGCAGATCTTTAAGAAGGAGCTGCTGGGTAAGGAATCTTTGTTGTGAGGTGCTGGTAAACCATTTCATATAATTTGTTTTAAACCTCTCCACTTATAAACTCTTTTTAGTTTGCACACATTACCTAAAGCATGCATACCTTTCTAACTTTCTAGAAATCTCTAAGACGGATGTGCATCTTTACCCTTTTATATTCTGACCAATGCCAGTTGATGACACATCATTATTGACCAGCTAACTGCTTTTATGTTATTATCATGACAAAATGGCAGCCATTGCTAAATGGCATTAGAACCATCAGAAACAATGTGGCCTTTTTTCATGAATTGCTGGTGTGGTGTTTTCTAAAACTAATGGCACTTTGTATACCTTGACGGGAATGCTGGACTGCCAGTTGGACTCCGCCAGATTGAAGGCATTACTCAAATGTATCCATGCCCTTCCCACTCAATCTGAGACAACTTGTTGCATTCATAATTGCAAGGTTTGTGAGGCAGAACTAGATGCACAAATCAGTATGTGAAGGGTAGCCATTGTGTTCACAAATGCAATATGTTCCTGCAGCTCAGCCCATTAGAAAGCCTTTAATTTCCCACCATGGAGAGTTGTCTGATTCATGAGGCCTCTAGGAGCAATAACCCAGTGATTTATCCTCTACTAGCCCAGGCACAAATGGGAGAAGGAGAGAGGGGCTAATGATGCACCATTCCTGCTACTTAGCCAAAGCTTTAACATCCAAATAAAGATGGAAATAAAGATGGATTCAGAAAAAAATAGTCAGCATCTTTTACCTTCTCTACAAACTCTACGCAAATTGCAGATATTCCTTTAATGAGACCTAAGGAAAAGTCATGAACAACTATGTGACACTGCATTTTTCTTTAATGTGTTATTATATTATGATTGGCAATTTAACATACAGTATGGGTCACTTTAATAGGAACTTCTTGCTTTAATTCTTCACACTTGCTTACCTAGAAAAACCCAGAAACTTGACATTAGAAGACATGAGGTACTGTAGGCATTAACAGTGTCTAGTGTGATATGTATCACACATGTCTGAAATACCACTGCTTTCAAGCCAAAGAGAGAATGAAGTTAGTGTTAAGGTGCTCCCCATGCATATTTACATCATGCACCTAACAAAGTGCTCTGATCAGAGTCCTCCAGTTCATTACTGTTTCTCGAAGAACAGACACTTCAAAAAGATTCAAAAATATGCTGCCTTCACATTCTAGGAATGTCTCCTTTTTCCGCGCTTTAGTGACCTAACCAAACCAACAATAATGCAGAACAAGGGTTATTATTGGTTAAATATTACTGTGTCTCTTAATCCTAGAATGAGCCCAGTGATGTCAATTTCACTTTGAAACACTTAAATATTTTAACGTGATCCAAAAATGAATGTCTGGCACTTCTGATCAGTCTCAGATGATCTTTCACTTTATTGTTCTTGATGCACAAGTGACTCTTGATGTCTGACCTAATTTGTATTAGATATCTTTTGGGTAGCCAGAATGTTGGGTTCTCCCTTTCACACATATCTCTTGTCAACCATGTCTCTAGCTCTGCTCATGAGTTAAAGGTGCAACAACGACGACCCCTGATTCTGCTCCATTTGTGGCTTAACAACAGTACAATCAAACAGCCACTTCAAACCGGCAGTGTGAAACTGGCTTTCCTGTGAGCTTGAACTAGGCCATAGTCTGGCCATCTACCTTTTTCATCAACAAGATGTTTCTGTCTACTGAACAGCTGCTCACAAGATGTTTATTGCACCATTCTATGAAAGCTCTAGAGACAGTTGTGTATGGAAATCAAAGGAGATTAGCAATTTCTGAAATCCTCAAATCCTGTCTGGCAACAACAATCATGCCATGGTAAAAAAAAATTCCCCTATTCTGATGTTTGACGTGAATATTAATTGAAACATTTAACCCGAGTCTGCTTGATTTTATGCATTGCACTGCTACATCTTCATGGGCTGATTGGATAATTTGAATGAATGATAAGGCATTCCTGTGATGAGCAGGTGTACAGGTATTAAAAAGGCAGGTGAGTGTATATGTACTTCACTCAAGTATACAGTATGTAGTATAATTTTAAAGCTCTACTCAATGTTATTAAATGGGACACTCATATAAGAAACGGCTGTACCCATAATTCTGTTTCAGTGTTTCTATTTTATTTTTTAATTCAGTTTCCATCCACCAGAAGAAGCATAATCAATCTGTACAGAGATCAAGTAATGTCTGTTTCTATCTATGAATGACAACTTTGGGGTAAATCTAAATGTGCCAAATAGAAAAAAATAAGAGAGAAAAGTGATGCTTTTCTTATCTTGATTAGCTATAGGCTAAATAGTTGAGACAAACCTGTAACTTCTCAGTCGAACTTCTTTCCTCCTGTTAGACTTCCTCAACACCCAGTGCTGTGAGTTTGTTAGCTCTGTGTGTATTTTGTGTGACAGAAAGCCTCTAGTAGGGGGAACGGATTAGTAGGAGTTTAAAATAGTTCCGATTTCCATGATGCTGCATAATTATACTAAGCACATAGTAATTGTCAGGCGTCATTTAAAAAGAACAGTAGGAAGAGAATGTAAGCTGCAACTGCAAAAGTAGACAGAATAATAAAATTTTGTATTCTGTAATTTTGTAATTTTTGTATTCTGTACCTACCATTCTAATAATGTGTTTCTCTTGGTTTCAGACTGTGTAAAAGATAAAAATCTGTATTTTATTTGAACTATAGTCTTGATAAACTACAATATGATTGATATTGTTGCCTATGGCAGTTTTAGACACGAGACCAATTGCTGCTTAAAGTGGATATGGGTAAAAATGCACTGCTATTTTACTCAGAGTCACTTATTAGTCCCATATCCTTGATTGTGTGAGTGATTTTGAGGATTTGTATGAAACATTATTACACAATTATATGTTTTCATCAAAAAGAAAAATTCTCAAAATCCTATCTATTTCAATGACCTGATAAACATAAAATATGTTCTGAAATAAGAATTTGACACTGGCTGTCTTATCATGAATTATATATTGTGTAGTGTAGTGTCGATAGATAGATAGATAGATAGATAGATAGATAGATAGATAGATAGATAGATAAAATTTGTGGGAGCACATATTTATTAAAGAAAAGTCAAAAGAAACATGGTTTCTTATTTAATATGATCTTAATAGGAAAGGGGTGCTAATTAAGAGAACGTATAATCACTTAAAATGACTAAAAATAATCTAGAAATGGCTGCAAGTTTTAATTCCAATCAGCCAAACAGGATTCAAATCTAATTACTGTAGTTGTTTGATGACCAAGATGACCTGGTTAAGCAAGTGGAATTAATTGTTGTTTCTGCTTTGTTGGAATTACAAACCCTTGACACTCATGACATAGAGTAAAATCCCCCATCCCATTTACACAACACAGATAAAAGAGCAAGCACACAAACAGAAAAGACGAGAGGAAAACAGGATGGCCTGTTGAAGGCTGGGGAAAGGTCACAGCAGCGCAGCAACTGGAATCTGTAGAAGAGAATCATAATAGGTGAAAGAACCAGAACATTTTATGTATCATATATCATATTATTTCTTAGCATTATTTGATTATGAAGCAATTTATAATTGCTGTATTGAGTGTTTGCTCCTTTTTTCCCCCAAATGTTAATGTCAGAAATGTATGCCTATTCATACAAATGTTGCACAGCATACACATTGTCTGTGTGCACCACTCGGAACTTTAAGTAAAAATATCTGAGATTGGGTTTTTAAGTGTCTAGACCACTGCCTTGAAATTAAATGATTTAAAGCACCCACCCCCTTATAAATGAATACATTCAGAATGTTGCCTAGAAAATACAGACTGAAGAACAAACATATATTGCTGTCAAATGCAATACACTGTGACATACAAGAATAAACAGACATTTACATAAAATGAAAAAAAAAGAAACAAATAAACAAAAATAAAATTATAATAAAATATATAAATGAGAAAATGGCAAGCATTTAACCTAATCTATTGGCAATATAATGTAGGACAGTTTGGAAAGTTACTTCAATAATATGGATTCTGCCTGTCACATTATTTAAGATGCATGATATGCAATGCATTATATTGAATATTGTCTCTAAAAACCATCTCTAACAATCAGTCCTAAAAAAAAACTTTTCATGCTGTTTTCAGTGGCACTCAGTAAATTGAGTATATGTACATTACAAATACAGTATATATGCCTGTCACATTATTTACGTGTGTGTGTGTGTGTGTGTGTATACACACACACACAGTACAGACCAAAAGACACACCTTCTCATTCAAAGAGTTTGAATTTGTATTATGGCAAGAAAAAAGCAGCTAAGTAAAGAAAAACGAGTGGCCATCATTACTTTAAGAAATGAAGGTCAGTCAGTCCGAAAAATTGTGAAAACTTTGAAAGTGTCCCCAAGTGCAGTCACAAAAACCATCAAGCACTACAAAGAAACTGGCTCACATGCGGACCGCCCCAGGAAAGGAAGACCAAGAGTCACCTCTGCTGCGGAGGATAAGTTCATCCGAGTAACCAGCCTCAGAAATCGCAGGTTAACAACAGCTCAGATCAGAGAGCAGGTCAATGCCACACAGAGTTCTAGCAGCAGACACGTCTCTAGAACAACTGTTAAGAGGAGACTGTGTGAATCAGGCCGTCATGGTAGAATATCTGCTAGGAAACCACTGCTAAGGACAGGCAACAAGCAGAAGAGACGCGTTTGGGCTAAAGAACACAATAAAGAACACAATAAAGAAAACTCGCTAAATGAGAAGGTGTGTCCAAACTTTTGTTCTGTACTGTATATTAACAATTAACAATTGTTTTGAAATTAAGCAATGAAAAGATTAGTGAAATTGAGACTTTCAGCTTTAAGTCAAAGGGATTAACAAAAAAAAATGCATTAACCATCTAGGAATTACAGCCATTTTCACAGGCTCAAAACTAATTAGACAATTGACTGATAAGCAATTTGATGGCCAGTTTGGTGGTCTGTTTCTTGTTATTTCATGACAAATTGAAGTGGCAAAAGGTCTGACATTGATTCCAAGTGTTGTATTTGCATTTAGCAGCTGTTAATGGGAACTCTCAAAATTCAATTCAAAGAGGTGTCGATGCAAGTGAAGAAGACCATCCTTAGGCTAAAATCCTTAGCAGAAACATTAGGAGTGGTCAAATGGTGCCAATGAAACTGGATCACTGGACTTATTAATGGTGTGACTGCTGATAAAAGTATCAAAAATAATTATGAAGCATATAGAGCTATACTTCCTACTCAGATTAAGTGAAAATGACTACAAAAATGACAGCGCTTTTCAGCACAGATGCATAATAATGGAACAAAAATATACCGCAAAAGCAATCCAAGGCAAAGAAATAAACCTGACCTCAACCCAATTAAGCATGATTTTCACTTACAGAAGAGAAAACTGAAGTCAGAAAGATTTATAAACAAGATGCCTGCATTAAAAGTCTCTAGAGAGGAAACTCAGAAATTAGTAATAACCATAGTTTCCAGATTTCAGGCAGTCATTTGAAAGCAGTTTTTGGAACTGCTTTTGGAACCAATTATTAAAAATAATCTTAATCTTTATGAAAATGTTAAATTGTTCAATTACTTTTGATTCTGTAAAATGGAGGGACTATAATTCTTAAAAGTCACATTTTAATACCAAATCCATTATGGTGGTGTTCAGAGACAAAGTACATAAAATAAATAAATAAATAAAAAAATAAATAAATGTAATTAAATTGTCATCATCCAAATACCTATTGACTTAACTTTACATGAAATAATATAAATATAATCTATATAATAGTATATAAATAAGGCATTTGAGCATGACTTACTGAGAGCACATCAAACTGTCAGACAGTGGCACTAAAATCGGGCTCAAGTTCAAGGTCAGAATTCCACATATTTGAGAGCTACTTCTGTTCTTGGCTACCTTGCACCAATCCCACGCATCTGTCTGTGTAGTGCTTAAATCTGCAGTTAACTATATCTGCAGATATTCTATATCACTATATTCTACAAGGAGAAGAAAAACCTGAGTTTCAGAGAGCATGTGTCATTAAAGTTTTAATTAAATTCCAGGTAAGAGTTCAGTGAGCTCAGAAAAATGATCATGAATCGCACAGTGTGTGTTATGCAATTCAGTATAGACTAATAAAAAGAGGAAAAAGCTAGATGCTTCCCAGCCACTCTATAATCAGTTATCAATCCTCGTTCTCATGACCACCAATCTGTACAATGGTGATACGCTGATTATCTGAAATTGAGTTTCAAATGGGTGGCACGTTGGCTTAGTGGTTTTAGTGGGTCTGTGTGCATGGAGTTTGCATGTTCTTCCTGTGCCTGGTGGGTTTCCTTCCACTGTCCAAAGACATGCACATTAGGCTAATTGGCATTCCCAAATTGCCCATAGTGTGTGTGTGTGTGTGTGTGTGTGTGTGTGTGTGTGTGTGTGTGTGTGTGTGTGTGTGTGCTGTGTGTGTGTGTGTGTGTGTGTGTGTGTGTGTGTGTGTGTGTGTGTGTGTGAGTATATGTACTGTATGTGCTCTGCGATGGATTCGCACCCTGTCCAGGGTGTACCCCTAAGTCTCCTGGGATAGGCTCTAGGCTCCCGAGTTTGAGTGAGTGGGTTCCAAATGACTTTTTACAATGTGGTACATGACAAAGGAGCCTGTACCTTTTCCCATATGCCCAGTTTCTCTTACTCAGTTCCTGTCCAGCTTTACTTTTCTGCTTCACTGCCCGCAACATTACTTTACTTTTACATCACACATCTATTACCTGCCTTTCATTCCCTGTAGACACCAAAACACTTCACTCGCTCACTTGCTATACCTTGCGTCTGCTCCACTGGGGGAAAAGAATGAGAGAGGGGAGTGGGGGGAAGTACAGTCTATGAAATAAGAGCAAGTGGACCTGCAGCATTTTTTTGAAAGAGTGATGACCATGATGCTTTTTTATGCCATTGTCACTACATCCCCAAGCTATGGCTTAGCAACCGCCTCGAAATACGCACGCGCACGCGCACACACACACACACACACACACACACACACACACACACACACACACACACACACACACACACACACACACACACACACACACACACAATAAACAAACAAACCATGGTCACACAACTACAGGGGCTAAATATAAAGAGGCACAGGGAAGTGGTTAAGTGTGAGTGGTTGGTGGTGAGAAATAAGAAGTGATAGTCCAGAGAGTCTTCAAGAGCACTTTGGTTAAACAGACTCTCCTTTTTGCTTTAGTCAAGTACATTTTTCTTTTCAAGAAAATGTACTTTTTCAATTTAGATCATACATACAAAATAACAGAATATGCACAAAATAATTTAATATGCCATTATCTATGATGGTATCATGCTCGGGATTTAACACATGGTCTTGATTGCTGATATTTTACCTTGTGTAAAAATGTTGACCTACATGTTTTTTTCTCATCAAGAGCAAAGCACATTCCCATGCTTAATTCTTGAACCAATTGCTATGACCTATATGACATCTGGAATTAATTTCTTATTCTCACCTACACTTTTATACCCAGTAAAACCTTGCAAAATAGTTCTTTATATTATCAGGTTTATAGGTCATTGGGTGCACAGGCCCTTAAAGTTAAAAAAGGGAACATGGATTAAGAAATTAGAACACTAACTACAGCATATGTTGCCAATGTAGAGCAACCAATATTCAAGCAGTACATGCTGTCAGATTTATTATTTACATTTTTTTTTACACCTTGTAATCCACTAAAATGGAGATTTAATGGACAAATCAAAACGGAATTGAAGTAGAGACATTCAGCTTTAATTCAAGGGGTGTAACAAAAAATAAATAGTGGCATGGTGGAATAGTGGTTAGCATCTTAAGGGTCGAAGGTTCGATTCTCTCCTCGTGTCAGGGTGTGTGGACTGTGTAAATGCTTTGTGGGTTTCCTCTGATTTAATCTATTAGAAATTACAGATACTTTTTTTCTTTTTTACGAATGTCTATTATTTTCACTGGATCAAAAGTAATTGGACAAAATAAAATAAATATCAAATATTAGGATTATTTTTAATACTTGGAATACTTGAAAAAAATTACTGTTGATTGTTGACTGAAGTCTGGAATTCCTTTTGTTTCTCTTGAAATGCTTTGCCAGGGTTTTATTGTAGTCTGCTTCAGTCCTCGAGTTTTGCCTTCAGTATGTGAAAAGAATGATCAGCTGATGATTTGGCCCTGTAAAAGCATTGCATTTCTCTTCCTAAAGTAAGAATTTTTATTTTATTTATTTATTTTTTACAGGTAATTTTGGGCCATTCAGCATTTGACTGAATCTAACAAAATTTTTGTTCTATAGCTTCTAGAATTTATCCAGCTATGTCTATCACCAGTCTTGTCTTCAAGAAACACCAATGACACAGCTCTATTAAAAGCCATACATGCTTATGCCATAACACCACCATTTTTGATGATGTGGTATGCTTTTAAACATGAACCCATTATATTGATATTTTTTCATTTGCATTTTTTAAATAAAGACTAATCTGTCCTATCTGACTCTTAAATATTACCCGTGGGTCCCTTTTTTCAAGTTTTCTGAAGGTATCTCTCAATTTTAGTCTTTAGCAAAGATGCACCTACATCTTCCGGGGGGATGGGGGGGGGGGGGGATGGGGGGGTCTTCCATGGGTCTTCTTTCATAAAATAAAAGGCCACAACTGGCAATCAAATTGCTTATCAGTCAGTTGCACAATTACTTCTGAGTTTGTAAAAAATTGAGGGGCGTTGGGAAAATGCCTACTGTATGATTTTAAAATGGTTAATGCAATATATTTGTTAAACCCCTTGAATTAAAGTCTACACTTCAATAACATTTTGTTTGCTTAATTTCAAATTCACTGTGATGTAACAGGTTGTAATGGGTTTGACGCACATGTGGCACCACAGGCACATGGACACAAGACGAGGTCTTACAGGGAAAAGGGTAATTTTTTGGAAAAGTGAGGAAGGAAATTGTTTAAGGAGTAAGGAAAAAAAGGAAGGAAAATAGTGACACTGGACGTGCGGGTCTGGAGGCAGTCCCGGCTAGCATGCTGGCACACGGCTGGTGAGCGATGGCTCCTGCACGCTGCCTCAAACTGCTTCTCTCGCTGCCTCCCAGCTTTCCTTTGATGCGGCCACAGACAGGAGTCCACCATGGTGTCTGGTGCATATTCGGCTTTCCCGGCTGGGACAGAGGGTCTTAACATCCGGACCCCGAGCTAAACTCCCTGCCTTGTTTTTATAACTAAGTTGATTAATCATCGTCATCATCCATTAAAGATGATTATTTATCAGCCATTTGGCCAGACAGTCGTTTTGTTCGTCTACCTGATTGCTATTAAATAAAACCATAGACCCAAAACCTATATATTCATCTGTCCACCTTTATCACAGACGCTTTGTTGAAAACATGGAAACAACAGATTTCAGTGAATTCTGCCAAGCTATTTTTTCCTCAATACAGGTTAGAAGACAGAAACTGCAGCTCTCTACCATACACGCTATTCTTGCCAGCCAGTTACAAGAAGTCATAAGGCCTAGAAACCTCATGGCAGCATTAAATTCATGTGGAGGGATCTTCATCGCTGATTAGTTACCATTGTCTGAACCAAATTATAGCTAAAATATAAAGTATCATAAGCGCTGAAACCAAAAACAGCCACACCAAGCTATTTAGAGTCAAGGTGATGAGTAGAAGGATTTCTGCATAAACTCAGCACACTATGAATGCTTAGTAAGAACTGGGCGATGTTTCCTTAGTTTAAGTATTAATGATGTACTTATAAGGCAAAAAATATTATTTGTATCATTCTTTATAAGTCAATTAGGAGGAAAGTATTATCATAGATCCTGCCAATGTCCAAGCAGTAGCAGAACTCCAAAGTATTAAAGCCTACCAAAGTTCATGTTTCTACCAAAGATGCTTCATTTGCAACTTCAGTACTATTTTCAAGTATTTCACTATGGCAATCAAAGAAACCATGGTGAAATCTCCAGGCAGATCACATTTTCACCATCCTGAAACAAGTCTTTACCACAGCCTTGATTATAAGGCACACAAATCATCTTCTTCTGATTTAATTCCACAATATCATATTGTCCTAGTTCCAAAAATATCAAAGCGGATGCTCTATAATGCATGTAAGCAGCAAGTCCTAAACCCATGATAAACAACGTTACTTTGCCAAACTCAATTGCCAAAATGCTCAGGCACTCAAACATCACCCTGCTCTTGTCCAACACCCTTCACATGAGAACTGTCACTATGAATGTTCATGATGCTCTGATTATCTTACCTTTCTTCCCACCAAGCTGTCAAATAGACCTACTAACTAATTAACAGTAAATACCAGTGTTAAACTGTTATAAGATATGCAATGGTTCAATAAATTACACAACTTGACATCTGCAAGCTCCAATACCTTACCAATCTCAGAGTGTCCATGGTTCCATTGTGCTAGTGATTTAAGCAGAGATTCAAAGATATGACGAAACGTGGGGTTTTTACATCAAGTCTCTAGGAACAAAGACATGCTGAAAGTCAACAGTACAGCATGCATTTCGGATCTTCATATGCATGAATCCAAACCAAATCGAAGACGCGTATAAGTAGACTAATGTAAAGATAAAAGGAAAGACTGCGGGAGCAAAGCAACAGCAGGCCTCATGTACAGTACTGAAAGTAGTTCCCAAGGACCCACACCTGACCCAACGATATGTGTATGACTATATAGTAAATAGGCTGTGTTTTTTTTTTTCCATTTCTATATGACTGGTTTTAATATTTCAAGCCATTTGTCTATTGTGCATATGTCATTATTATACCTGTTCTCTATACTTATAGACTTCTGTATCACAGTGTTTTATGAACACACAATTCAAAGAGGGCCTTCATTCTTTGACACAGATATAACACTCACAGCAGCTGGTGCACAATATTCTTTATGGAAATGGCATCACTGCTCTCACCACATAATTGTTATTGCCACTTTCTGTGGTTTGCAATATTGTTTCAAAAGCTGCAAAATAACTGTGACAATATGTCTCATAAGCATTTCTAAGAAACAAACAGGAGAAATTTTTTTTAACTGATATTCTGCCAGAAAAAAAGAGTAAATGAGTGAGTGTGAACATGAAAAAAAGACAAAGAAAGACAGTTACATTATGTGCACAGATGAATGTCTATAGGGTGTTTGCTCATGGATGGACAAATCTGTCCATCAACTTTGATGTAAGCATGACCACAATGTGTTAATGTTGGCTGAGAATAAGAACTGAGTGGGAGGAGAGATAGAAACAGTGTGGAGAGGAAAACAGCAATAGGAAGACAGACAAAAAAGGAAAAGAGCCATTATAAAAGACAGGAGGAGGAGCACGAGGTAGCAGGTAGAGGGGTAAAAACAGCTTTAAACCAGTGGCGATCAGAGGGCTCCCTCAAATCAGACTGGTTCTCAGGCCAGGATCCAGACACTGCTGGTAATATGCACCAGTATGCATCAAAGCCACCACAGGGAGGATCTCCAGCATTCAGTAGCTTCCAGCCAACCATAAGTCCACCCACCAGCATTAAGCCTTGCAGGAAGAAAGGAGCTGCTAGAGGACATCACCAACTCTCCAGCATGCATCCAGGGAAGATGAAAAAAAACACCTACAAACATATGTTGACAGGTGGGAAACGTAGAAAGTCTATCTTCAATCATAAATAACTAATTAGAAATCTTATCATGGAAGGATGAGCACTAGATAATGAGAAACAATATAATTTACACATCAGATAGCATTTAACTCCAGGCCTCAGCAAATGGATTGCTTTACTGAAGCCAAATTAAAACATGGTTTAAAAGTCAAATGGTTTTCAGGGTAAATCAATGTAGCCAAATGGGCCCCTGTTGTCTGCGGTGGTGATCTGTTTTTTTATGCTCTTAAAAGGTCCTTTCTCCTTTTATTACACATAGTCGAGCTGTGCATGATGCCGTGCACCCTGAAAGCCATCAGCCCAGCTCTTTCCATCAGACTGTGAGTAGTTCAGAGTGCTGAACATGCTACTATTGTAACAGCTTAAACCTTCATCTGGAGTTGTGGGGAGCCAAGCACAACCAATCAGCTTTATTTCTTAATGCTTCCTAAAGATGACGGCAGCAAAAAGAACAAGAAGAGGATGTCTGACTATACTCTACTGGAAGAAAGCATTTTATATTTCAAATATTGCTTCGTAAACCATTGGATTTCATGCCAGTTTAGGACTGGGACTTCCAAAATCCCATAAAGACACACACACTTACACACAGAGAGAGCGAGAGAGAGAGAATGTACAGTATATACATATACACAAAACTGCATTTTGCTTTAGAATCGACACCTGACTGTCATATCTGTAAACTATGCTGCCACTGTCTTTTGGAAAAACTTAAGGAGCCTGACCAGACTTTTGACCTCAACCCTTTTGATCTATGTTGGGATAAATTGGAACATTGACTGCATGCCATGCCTCCTCACCCAATATCATTGCCAATGCTTGTGCCACACTGCCACAAACCAAAACTTAGTGAGGTCCTATTATAACAGCAAATGTAGGACTAGATTTGGAATGGAATGTTGCATAATCACATATGGGTTTGATTGGACATCTGACCAGATATTTTTGTCTATTTATATCAGACTGTCATCTCTCAGATGTGCAGACAACCATTTCCAAGTGACATTGCTACCCACCCATCACAGGACATATGAAAAAGACAGACTAAATAAGGGACTAAAGCAGAATTTGTGCTGACAGTCAAAAGTATTTTTTCAGAACAGATTAAAAAAAATAAAAATGAAGCAATAATCCGACTGACCCTGCAACTGCAGTCAGAAGTAAACTCAAACTTCTCTCACTCAGAAAAGAGAGTGACTAATGTCTTGAATTAACTTTGTTGTTTATTCCTGCCTGGAAGCAATGAAATAACCCTATTAAATCAAGTAGTCACCCTGCCATTAATCTCAAAGCAGCAAACTAGTTCCACAAAGCTAATGTGGTTTGGAATTTGCATGAGGTGAGTTTACCCACAAAGTCTTGTCTAAAAAGATTTGGGTTCAGACAAAGAGCTTCTTGTCACACTTGGTTTTAAAGGAGTGGATTAACCATTTAAGGTCTAAGGTAACCGCTTAACTATACAACTAGAAACACAGGTTTACGTTTATCCCAGAAGTAGGTGGTTGAAAGTCCAGTAAGGAAAAATCTAAAGATTTTTTAAATTTTTAGTAACAATTTTATAAGAATAACAAAATCAATTGATAGTGTGCAGTATTTAGGGGTGATTCCAAACATAACAATGTGCCACACATACATACACATGAAAAAACAACAGCATGCTACAGGTGTGGCACACCACAATGCTTCAAACAAAAGTTGTTATTTGGATTGAAATAAGCAAATATTTGTGAGCACTTGATTGGGTAATTATGGCAGTGATTAATATCTTTCAGTTGGCGACAATCTTTTTAAACGTAGCTCTTCCTTTCTTAAACAACCATGCAGAACATTGTTCACAGTTGTGAAAAAGATGCTACTGTAATACAAAGGGTTACATTTTTGGATTGCATCAAACAATAAAAACAATTATGGAGATGAAATAATTTGAATTGGAATTGTTAAACCCATGATCAAAACCTGGAGGTATAATAGTGAATTATCAACTTTGCAGGAAATGTGATCAGAAGAAAATCATGAATGACTGAAGGCCACTTTACTGCTTGAACACCTGAAATTGCGTCCTAAAAATTGACTGTAGAAATCATAGCTATGTTTAATAGTGATGTAAAAGCATTTCCCTGTTTACAATGTGACAGGATCTCACAGACTTTGCACTTAACAGCTGTGTGGCCATAAGAAAACCACTTGTTAGTGAGGCTAATCATAAAAAGGGTTCAATTTGATAGGGAGCATACAGATTGGACTTTGTAGCAATGGAAAAAAAAAGGTCACATGATCTAATAAGTCCAGACTGACAATATTCCATCCAGTGATGGCCGCATGAAGGTCAGAAGGGAAGTGCATGAAGCAATGTACCCATCATGCCCAACAGCTTCTGGAAGCAATGTTATGATCTGAAGTTGCTTCAGTTGATTAGGTCTAGGTCTTGGTCACAACATTTCTCAAATTCAAATAGAGAAAGAATGATTCTGGAAGCATGAGTAATAATTTTTACATCCGAATTGTCCAGTACCAATTCATGCCCTTTATTCCCATCTTTTGGATATACTTGAGAAGACTTTATGGAGTAGTTCAAGTCTCAAGTTCAAATCATCAATACAAAACATTGTGAAAAATTTATGAATCCCTGAAAGAAAATAAATACTGTAACTTTTCATAAATTTGGCGAAACAATGCTATGACGAATAGCTGCTGTAATTAAAGCTGAAGTAATTAAAGTTATAGGACAGCATGTTTTAATAATTCCAATAAAGCTCCTTTTACAAAGCAAATGTTGCGATATAAAATATATGACCAGGGTTTGTTCAATGACAGACGTTGGTCCAGATGTAGATGCAGTATATTATTTCAGCAGACTATGAAAAAAAAAAAAACTGACCAGAAACAATTTCATACAATTAGTTTGTGTCTCGGTTATTTGGCTGACAGGATCTCATCAGATCAGAATACTCCGATAGACATCAGACTTGGACATCAGACAGAGTACTTAAAGATGAATAGACATAGGAACACACTTTCATTTGCTATTTGAGTTCAAGACATATATATAGGGAGTTAGTCGAAAAGTATCAACAGGAAGTACCACTATGAAACAGAACGTGATGACATCAAACTCAGATGGTTTTTCTTGCTTATACTTTGCAAGCAAGGACTTTTACATAACTGGTAATTTACCTTTGCATGTTCTGGCTGTGTGAGAATGGATTTCCTTAAGGTTCTCCAGTTTCCTCCTAAATCCCCAAAGGATAGTAATTTGTCTACTGGCTACGGTAAATTTACGTAGAAACTCTGCACACCACACCCTTAAAAGTTAACAGCTACACCAGATTATTTTATGGAGCAAATCATACTGATTTGAGTACAAATAATGAAGTTTCTTTAGGCTCTTAAAGACTTTTTTTATTCCCTCTCCTGGATTTTCATCCTCTCGTCCTTGCAATGTCTCATCAGGAAGCCAGCTCGGTGTTGACAACTAGTTTTATGAAGTCATTTAAATAAGCCTCTTTATTTAGTATCCTGACTTTTCCATTTTACCAAAAGAAAACCACCTTTTTTCAGCTAAATATAAAAATGTTGCTTGAGCATTATTTCTTAAATATTTATCAAGGTGCTTGAAACAGAGCTTTGTCTCTTTGAAGTATTGCCAACAAAAATCTAAAATTCAAATCAACAAAAAGTACAGCAGACAAGTTTTAAAACTTTGAGTCAGACTCTAAAGTTTGCTTCATACTGTACTTTCAAAGACATACCTTCAACAAATGATGTTCTAGCCAACCAGTCTCTAATACTTTAGTGGTCTAGTGGTTAGGATTCTGAATTCGTACAGTCCCAGCATATGTTAGATTCCTGGTCAGTAGAGGTGGTGTGTCAGAGCTTAAGTGTTTGGGCTACTGACTGGAGAGTTGTACCAAACTGCTAAAGTTTGATCACTGAGTAAAACCTTTAATGGATAGTAAAACTGGATCCTGTCTCTATTGTAAGTCACTTTGAACAAAAGTGTCAACCAAGTGAAGTAATTTAAAAGAATCTAATTGGGACTTGGCGGCATGGCGGGTTAGTGGCTAACACTGTCACTTTGCACCTCCAGAATCTGGGTTCGATGTCCACCTCTGTGTGCATTGAATTTGCATGTTCTCTCCGTGCTTGGTGGGTTCCGTCCTGGTACTCCGGTGGTGTCCTCCCACAGTCCAAAGACATGCAGATTATAATTTATAAAATTTTTGCCCGTTGTACGTGTCCCCTGCGATGGATTGGCACCCTGTCCAGGGTGTACTCCATCTCATTCCCTAGGTCTCCTGGGATAGGCTCCAGGACAAACCACTCAAATATAATATTCAAATAACAGATTAGGTAAATAAAGTGAAAAGAAAAGTGAAGGAAATGTAAAGTCTAATGCCTGCCAAAGAGAACCAGTGATCAGCTGCTGCTTTGCGCCTTGTGTGTGAAGCTGTGAGTGCATGCTGTCTGTGTCATTAGTCAAATATTGCTTTAAAAACAGCACAAAACTGTCAAAAACAAGCTTATTCTCTCACCCTCTAGAAGTAGGAGGTGAAAAATTGCAAGTTGTATATATTCAGGTGTTCTTCCCAAGCTGTTCAAATAATAAGTTTGTAATGCATTGGCCAAGCCCACTGCCCAAGTGGATTCCAGACCCGGCAGTGTGCTATATTTGCCTTGCATACGATGCTGCATAAATGCTCATGTAGTAGAGCAGATAAAACTATAAAATGGGCAAAGCAGGCATACTGTACTATATGACCCCTGAAAACCTCTGTACTGGCTGATGGTTTTGGTTCTGCAGCTTGTTAGCTTCGGCATTGCTATAAATATATGCGCTACGGTACTGTAGCTACACATGTTAGGCAGCAAACAAATAAAATGTGTTATCAACCTGTGAGTTAAGGAACAATAACGACTGCCTATATTCATTTTGGATGTTTCATCTGACACTAAATAAATAAATACATAAATACATAAATAAATTATTAAACAAAACACCACTTGACTCTATGCAGAAGCTCCAGCAAAATCCATCTAATACCATCTTGCTGATGCAGTGTGCAGCTTTTCTGCTAGTGCGCACTGAGAGGATAAAAGCAGAGGATGAGAAAGGAGTTGAAAGGATCCTGAGGGCTGCTGGAGGTAAACACTAGCTGACAGGGTGGCTTTAACCCTGTATCCTGCTGAAGCGTGCCCCTTTGGCACAGCAGCTTCTGTCTGATGTCTTTTCACTCGGAGACTGCGTCTGACTCCACAGTATGAATGCAGCCCACACGGCAGGCTCAGATTGAGGCGTGGTGGATGGTGTAGACACATGCTGGCCCACTAATCCCACACTCAGCAGTCAGCCACAAACTGGATAAGGGTCAAATTGAAACTTGGCCTGGTGATGCAGACCTGTACTGGGTAGACTCAGGGAAGAATATTGGCCATGTGCCCATCTGCTCAGAGGCATCTGTCCTTGTAGGCTAGGGAAATGTATGTGTGTGTGTGTGTGTGTGTGTGTGTGTGTGTGTGTGTGTGTGTGTGTGTGTGTGTGTGTGTGTGTGTGTGTGTGTGTGTGTGTGTGTGTGTGTGTGTGTGTACTCTAATTTGAGACAGCTGGACAAAAATCCACAAATAAAATCTATAAAAAGTATAATAATACTGATGGATGTTATTGCTGTCATCTCCACTCCCATTAAAACGATTGACTGGACTTTTTGTTTTGCTCTCTGCAGGCTCACACCTCTGTAATCTGCAAATGGCTACTTATGATAGGCTTAATCTGATATTGCTCAGAAAAATACAACTTCAACGGATTTCACTCTGCATACATCTCAATCTAATTTCAGCCTAGAATAAAAGCATCTTTGTCAGCAATAAAATACTGTCTAGTCTGTAAAGAGTGTCTGTGTGAAATAGATATGAGCTCAATAAAAATTCCAGTGCTTGCTGACACCTTGGATGGTGTGTGTGTGTGTGCGTGTGCGTGTGCGTGTGCGCGTGCGCGTGCGCGTGCGCGTGCGTGCGTGCGTGCGTGTGTGTGTGTGTGTGTGTGTGTGTGTGTGTGTGTGTGTGTGGTTCTTCAGACATTCAATGGACTCCCAGAGTCTTTAGTCTGCTTATTACTCTTAGGTCTCTGACAGCTCTGTATTTATAAAAGTGTACCGCATTTACACCGCATATTATTTGCTGAGGTCACTTAATTCTGGATCCAGAAATTTCTTGCTTTGTGGGACAGCCCTATCTAGGTCATAGAGGTTGTGAAAGATTTTAGAACATCAAAACGGTCCAATGGAGACGTTCAAAGCAGCCTGTATTGCATTGTGGTCACTGAAATAGAAATGAAAAGAGCAATAGCCAATTGTCCCGCCATTAAGGGTTCATTTTTAGCAGCCGAGTGACTCAGCAAGCCATCGCCTGTCCCTCATTGACGCAGTTTTAATGGATCTGCACACTACTGTTAATGCATGGCACTGACATGCATATTGAAGAATCTCTTTCCCCAAATGACTCTGTAAACAAGATGTGAGGGCAGCACTGGTAACATAATTTGCAGGAATAAGTGTCAGGCTGCAGTTATTGCGTTATTTAGTGCGCCATAAAGCGCCAGGCTATTGATTTGAGAGGCGAAGCGGCTCCACAGTTATTTCTGTCATTGCCACTCTCATTAAACTGATATATTAGGCTCTGTGTTTTCCCCTCTGCCTTTCTGTGCCTCTGAACAGACCCTTGTTTTCATGCTTTATTTTTTCCCATCCTTTCTTTGGTGCTCTTATCTCTTTCAGGACATTCCACAAACATGTTGTTGACTACTTGCAATTATTTTTATATTTTATTCTCTCGTTCGGATATTCATTTGATTCATGGTTTCAATTCATTTCTGCCTCAGTCCTCAAACAAGCAACCCAAAAATGAGAGATGTGACTGCAGCTCCTAACCAAAAGCAAACTACAGGTTAAACAGCCAAGAAAGAGAACACATGACAAAAGTAAAATAAACAATAAAACAGGCTAATGACAGAACAGAGAGCATTGTGTTTACATAGACTCAGAGCTGTTAATTCTTTATAAATCCATACTGCTTTTGGAGCTGGTTCCCTGTACACAGCAGGTTGGCTAGCTCTGCCAGGCTTACAGCAGAGCCTGTGATGGCAGCGTACCAGACATTATTGCTCAGGCTGCCACA